>JAHDVE020012199.1:0-56999 GCA_022606495.2 Halesus radiatus | reverse complement strand
GAAGGTTTTTTCAATTTGGATGAGTGTTTTAGATTAATAATTATTGTTTATAAAAATAATAATTGGCTTATTATAATTTTACAGAGAAAGTTTTACATAAAAATATAACTTTGAAAACATACCGATTTTAACCAAATCCCGACAAGGCATTGTGTCTCCGGAATAAGTGATCTTCTTAAAAAATTTTGTGACCAAAGCGACCCCGAATGAGTTGGGACAGTGCCTCACGTGGCACGTCTCCACAGCCTTCAGGCCCAGGTGATCTAGAATTTCCTCGGCGACTGCTGTGAACCTCGTATCCCCTTTATTCTATGCGAAGAAAAAAGGAAAGTTAATACATACAATATATATTACGCACACATATATACGTACATATAAACATAATAGGTGTAGTTAGAAAATAAGATTATATTAATTATAAAATTCGATTCACATATACCGACACAGCGTAGTACAGACATGTAAAGGGCAGACACGGCTAAATTATTTGCTTACATTATCTACAAACACATTCACGCACGGTGTAATGTGAATACTCTCTTCTGTGCCGTGCCTGCCACTTTATGTGTGTACTGCACAGTGCCGGTAGATGTGAATAGATCTTAAAGAAGACATCCGATTTTCATGAAACTTGTACAGCTTTTTGTATCTGCAATTTCTAAGTCAACATAACTATTTTCAGCTTGCAACGTCATTTTCATCATGAGCTTTTAAACACTAACTTGACTTAATATTGCTGTTGGCAATCTTGTCGTTAAATAGAATCACTTCAGATATGGACATATTTAGTATCAATCTTTCAGAGTGGAAGATACTCTCAGTATCGCCCTGGTGAAAGACCACCATTCAGAATTGGAACGTTGCTTGAAATGGCTTTTAGCCGTGTTTGGTGACCAGATCTGAATAGCCAGGTATTTCCTCACCTTCCCTCCTCTTCTCCTTCCCCTCCCCAATACCTTCAGCCTCACAATATTCCCCTATTGGGGATGCCATAGTCTCACTGGCTTGAGAACAGTTGAGCTCTTGTGGGGCATTCACATAAAAAAAAAAAAATGAAGTTGCGTTTAAACAGAAAGCTTTATTGGTACTTGTATAATACCAGTAGGCGTTGTACGCAATTTATTGACATTTTTTTATATCTACCTTCTTTCTTTTAATTTTTTTGTATTTTTTATAATTATTTTGGATGTTGTACATCCTGTCTTATTTAATAATATAAATCTTTAAAAATGCCTTAAAATATACATTTTTTTTTAATTTTAGAAAGGAATAAAGTTAATTGAATATTGTGTGTTTCATATTTTTCTAATGTTCAATATGAAAAGAGATTGTTCAAACCTGGGGCGCAGCCAGGTAATAACTATTAGCTGTACATAAAAGACGATTCATGTAAAACAATTTATAAAAATGTTAAAGTTTATTTTTAAATACTCACTAAAGTTGCATTCGGTATAAGATCAATTTCATGGACTATTCTCTCAAAGCGCCTGTCATACAACCAAAGCCAGCTCATGATTTGCTTTGGGGCCAACAGGTACAGTCTATGGTCTTCCGTCAAGGATTTGTCAAGAGATTCTAATGCATTCCGCCTTCCCTGAAGGACGCCGATTAAACCTGGAATTAAATACCATGAAAGATTATAAAAAGGTTTCAATCTTTTCTTAGTAGAGTAAGTTAATTAAAATACAACTTCTAAAGTGATGGACCTCTAACATTGGTTAATTTACGGAACACTCCCAAGTCAATGGATACCAAATGGTTTCAAAGTAAAACAGCTTAATTTTAATTAACAATACTAATAATAATTCATTACGAATAAATCATTTGTTCTTTTCTTCTATGCATAAAATAACAATCCAAAATAAAAAGCAACAAATTCATTTTTGGAATAACTTATTGAAGCTTATAAACCCCAGTGAAATATATCTTTGTTTCACGACGCAGTGTCATGTTTCATTTTGAGAGTTGTTAATATTATCAAAAAAATATATAAAAAATTACAACTTTGCCGAAGTCTCAAACTCTATTGACAGTTTGTCAAACTACTCGATTGGTTAGCTGAGGTAAATGACCCAAAAACAAAACATCAAGTTTTCGAGTTTTGACCAAATTATAGCTAAACGGTCACTCAGTTTCATTCTTGACACGGTGTCTATAATAACTAGAGGGTAAGACATATATTTCGATTTGTACGTATTTCACTAGAAGAGTATAAAAAGCTGCATTACCTATATGATGATCAGCATGTAAATGAGATAAGTAGATTGCTTTTAGCTTTCTCATCACATTATTGATTTCTTCCCTTCCGTAGAATCTCACCATCTGACCATAAGTTCCTTCTCCACAGTCCAGAAGGATACAGGAGTTTTCACTGAAAAACAAATAAATAATAAGGCACCAGATTTGATCACTAAACACAAGTAAAGTCACTTCAATTCTAAATCGTGATATTTCACCAGAGAGATGAAAAAATATTATTTTTATCTCTGGAATATGGAATATACAGCAGTGGCGGACCATAGCCTTTCTCATGGGGAGTTCAATCGGAGATCGAAAAGTGTGAAAAAAATTCCCACATCTAATGAAAAATCTTATCTTGGTCTTTTACATATTACAGTGAATTACAGTGCTTAATAACTTGCTTAAGAAATTTCCTCTTGAGAAGTTTTCATGCCTAAGAAGTTTGGTTTTTTCGGTACCTTGAAGACTGAATTTGAAAAAAGACCTAATTTATCTCACACATACGGTGTTCTGAAATAAGAAGTTTTTTTGCCGGTCCCTTGGAAAACTTGTTAAGATAGTTTCATTGTATATATATATATACATACATATTTATATATTTCAGTGCACTATAGATTAACGACTTTGAAATAAGAAACAATTCGGTGACTCAATAAAGTAACTGTGGCTGATGAAAATGTCTGTTATAGGTTACATAAAAGTTTTAAATACGAAAATCACAAAGCGTAAAGCAAGAAACTGATAGTTTTTTTTATTAAAAAGAAACATCTTCCGTAATTAACATACAATTTTAATATACCTAATCACAAAACAAAATCTGTCGATTCTTGAAAAATACTACTCCGTACAAATGTGGTGTTAACTAATCTCCACAGTCGCTGCGGAACGGGCAGCTAGTTGATTCCCAAGGTTTGCATACTTGGCACGGTTTCCCGCCATAGCGCCATGAGAATGTTTTGTATAAACTATTTCTTAGAACAGAAAGTATCATAGTCGCTGAATTCATAACGCACATATGGAATTCATTTCGGACTCTTTCTCGAAAATCATTACCTGTTTGGACGGGTGAATTTTTTAGCACAGAATTTGAATGGCGTGGCATTTAAAGTATGGTAAAATTAAGATACAAGTTTGTTTTGCACAAACGCACTTTAGAGAAAACCGCCAATGGTAGACCAGTGATGATGAATAAATTGTTCTTACTCTGTGTGAAGCATAATCCCGCTTGTATTCCTAGTTTTGTTGGGAATACACGAGCCAGTGCCAAAGAACACGATTTTTGGGAATTGTCCCTTGGGTTTAAGCCTCAGCTGACTGACGTTGGAGTAAAATTCTTGCAGAGCTTCGGGGAAACCTTCGAAATTCATTGGTTCAGAAATGTATTCAGGGATATTTAATTTCAACTCGGCAGAACTGTAATAAACAAAACAATGTTTAAAAGTAAGAAATGAGATTATTCCAAACCAAAATATGCAAGTATTACGAGAAATTACTTACATGTCTAAACCTTTCCTTGGCCTCAGGTGAAAAGTGGTAAAAGTTTTGGCTTGGATTTGATTGGGAGCTATTTCAGTGGCCTGATCTGATTTTTTAGAGCCAAAGTTCAGTTTGCTCTTGAACTGCTCCATCGTTGCCTGAAAGGGAATTGCGCATAATCATTTTATTGAAAAACTGACCTTTTTGTTTTAATTGAGCCTAGCTGACACAATTTTTATTCCTTCAATATAGAAGAGGCTACTGCAACTGAAGTGTTGATTTATTAAAAATTACCGCATCCAGATTCTTCATACTGTCTAGCATCCCATTCATTACTTCAGGATCAAAGGTATTGGGCTCCATAGGAATCCCATTATCCTTTAAGATGGGGAAGATATCTTCATGAACAAGGTTAAGTTTCCTCTGCACCCGGTGTATAGCCATGGACCCCGAGCACACGTTGCCATCATTCACTATCAGGTGTTGGGTGTCAGATGAAAAGGTTTTCATAAATTCTTGGTACCTGAAACAATGGAAACAAAACTGTATTCAAACATGTTAGAGAAATTATTGGATTGCCAAAAGACAAGGAGATGGTACACAATATGAATATCATTGTCACTGTGGTGATTATCATATTTTTTACTCAGAGTCCATAAATGGACTGAAATCAAATGGTACGAAATCTAGGTGATTTTCACAAACCATTCTCTATTCAATGCTAAAATAAGGTCATCTTAAGTTTACTAACATATCTTAGTGATAACACACCCATATAATACAAAAAAAATGCTCAAAAAGGGTTAATAATAATATTGTAAAAATTAAAATAAGCCACAGGCATTGCCAAAAGAATGGCATAGCTTAAAAGGAAATGGGGAGGTCATATAGAAAGAAAAAATATTGTTGGTAATCACTATTATCTTTAGACCGCCAATCGAGAGAGTGAAGAGTAATGTGTGGCATTATAGGTCAGCAGATTGGTTCAGTCTGTGGGCACACTTTAATGCTTTCTCGTGGTCGGCTGTCTGTTTTCAGACTTCGGATCCTTCAAGACGTGCCCACGAAATTGGTTAAGTCATCACATCTGCGATGGATGGCTTCATTCAATCCATCGTTAAACAAACTGATACAGGCTCAAAGCCGTAGTTCAGTTGACAATGCTCCGAAGTAGTTCGATAAAAAAATGCAGCTTACCGAGCCTACAATATATATTAAATGTCGGAAAATAGATCAGCATATAACAAATTGGCAAAGAAAAGCAAGAAAATCATCAATAGGTTAAAATTTGGGCACGACCTACAAGTCAGCAAAAAGCTAGCTGCCTGCTCGCATGGCAGCAGAGCATTCTGGTCGCTAGTGGGCTCCATAGTTCGCAATTTCTGCAAATCCCGTCTGCCACATCTTACCAAACCCGACTGTTCACTAGCGAACACCGCTACCGAAAAAGCCAACCTTCTAGGGAGAATGTTCGCCAAAAACTCAGCAAACGATGATCAAGGTGCAATCCCGCCGTCAGTTCCTCACTGCGGTTTCTAAATACAAAAACTGAGGATCCGGCATCGGGATGTACTCCACGTCACACGGGAGCTCGATGTTAATAAAGCTAGTGGGCCTGATGGAATACCTGCCCTGGTATTACAGAGATGTGTTGTAGAAATAGCTCCAATTTTGACAAAGCTCTTCAAAATGTGCCTGAAGTGTGGCTCTGTGTCCTCTGTGGTTAGAAAAAAGCGGTCATTCATCCTATACCAAGAAAGGTGACCACTCAAACCCAGCCAACTACAACCCCATAGCGATCACATCAGTTCTGTCCAAGGTGATGGAACGTGTGATCAACAACAAACTGCTCACATACCTCGAGAAGAACAAAATTATTAACGACTGTCAACAAGGATTCCGGCGGAAACGCTCTTGCAATGATCTTGTTACGTATATGACACATGTTTGGGGGCAGTGTCTGGAATGTCACAGTGAGACCCAAACGGTTTCACTGGAACATTTCCAAGAGCTTTGATCGGGTTTGGCACCGGGGACTTGTCAACAAACTGCCTTCTTACGGACTTCCCGTATCCTTGTGTATGGGGATTGCGGACTTTTTAAGGGGAGAGATCGATTCAGACGATTGCTGACGGTTTCATCTCTTCCTTGTATTCAATAAATGCTGGCATCCCACAGGGATCGGTTCTGTCACCGACTTTGTTTTGTTGCACATCAATGATCTCTTGACATGTGCACCAAATCATTGTTACGCGGATGACAGTACAGTCCATGATATTTTGTTTGACAAGTCCCCAAAGGGCACACAAACTCCAACGGCTCGGAGAGCTCTGAAGTAGAGAATGGACGGTTACATTGAGAGGGTTTCCTGCTGGGATAAGGAACAACCTTGTCAGATTCAATGTTTCAAAAAGCCAATCATGTTTGATTATGTCTAAAGGGGATCGAAATGACAATACAGACTCTTTTAATGGAAGCAATCTTCCCAACAAGCCCTCCGTTGATATACTTGGTGTAACCCTAAATGACCAGCTCAGGTATGGGGGCTCCATCGAAGCCAGAGTAAAATTAGACTCTCAGAAGCTGGGCGTACTGTACAGAGTCCGCAGATGCTTTAATAGTGTACAACTACTGGCCCTATACAAATCGCAAGCGCGCCCCACTGTAGAATTTGGTAGCCACCTCTTTTCGGCAACCCCAAAATATCAGAAAAAAACCCTCGACTCTGTGCAGAAACAGGCGGTCTGTTTGATAGATTCGCCTATCTTAACAAACGGGTTGCGATCTTTGGAGCACAGACGTCAGGTGGGAATTCTGTCCTTATTCTACCAGTATTTCAATGAAAGATGCTCTGAGGAACTAGAGTCATTGATCCCTTCGGCACCGGTGCATAGTCAGGAAACACGCCAAAGGCGCGCCCAACATTTGGGCAGCGTTGATATTTGTCACATGAGAACAGGTCGCTTCTATGACTCTTTCTTGCGTTCAACAGCTCGGCTGTGAAATGATCTGCCGGCCTCTGTCTCCTCCCTCCTACAACATGTGTCTCTTTAAGACGTAGATTCACTCCTTCCTATCCTCTACAATGGGTATTGTATTATTGGAGGGTTCCACACAGCATCCCCAAAGATGACACAGGCCTTGAGGGAAGTTATTTCTCTCAGGGCCTCCTGTGTGAAATAACTGTAAAAAAAAAAACTAGTGACCTGAGACGAAAATAAAGAGGGTTTCCAGCAGGGAGGCGTATACTTAGGATATTATGCACATAGGATTTGAATAGAATAGGGCTTAAGAAGAATAATATAAGAATTACCTTTCTTGTTTCATTATATGACTAGGAGTGAAATGGACAATGACAGCAGGTTTATCATCTTCGAGAATTTCTGAACTTTCTTGGTGAATTTTGAAATCTTTAGACTGCAAGAGCAAATCCAAAAATCTTTCATCGGGAATATCCAAAACTGTAACGAAATATAACCATAGATAAATTTATTTGGATTGGATGTTTTATTAGATAGTAGAGAAATGGTGAATTCAGCTAGAGGAAAATAAATTTCTGAGCAATAACAAAAGGCAATGAGGATGATTTGAAGATCGCGAGCGCACTGAAGTCTGCCAAGTTCCATTAATCATTGGGGAGAAACTTAAATAAGTTGTAGAGCACTCTACTCAGTAAAATACATGACCTCGCATGAGAATCTTTATGAAAAGCAAGAAACGGCAACGGCGGGTACAAATCCCGGGGAATTGCAAATATGTATGTTAAAAATAAATACGTTTTATTCAGATAATAAACAATAAATAAAATAGGATTGTTAGTTGCATTTCGTTGGAGAGCAGAATTTACTCTCTCACCTCAAAACCAGCTCCGGAAATTTTTGTTGATTTCGAGAGTCGCGAAAAACTGTTTAGAACACCTTCGATATAAAAAGAATATATTTACATTTTATATATAAATAATTACATACACACTATTCTTTTGATATTTAGTGAAAAAATATATATTATGTTTAAGTTCAATGTGTTCCAAACAGTTTATTTTTACTGTCTCGAAATCAGCAAAATCTTCCCGAGTGGGTTTTTTCAACTCCATGACCCATTTCTTAATTAGGGTTTTCACAGCCCCACTCGTTTGATGCAATAAGAAAGTGGTAACACACACAAAAGGACACTAACCGATAAATACTGGGCCTGGATCATCAGGTGTCTTGACATCCTTGGCATAGACCATGGTCCCATCAAGCAAGGCCACATCTTGACCTTTCTTCAATAGCCCCAGGATAGGTCCAGGTTTAATTCCCTTATCAACACATTTCTGGAGATCAAGTGTGCCTGCTACCGCCTAAAGAATAAATTAATATATGAAACGAATATGCAGAGAAAAACAAGAGTAATTTTTTTTTTTCTGCTACCATAAATAATTTCTTTTAATTCCATCATTGAGCTTTTATACAGGGTTTACTTACCATTCTTATGCCATAATTATGAAACATATTTACCAATAATGGATAGTATATACATACATATATATCTGTTATTCAAAAGAGTTAAAACAAAATAATAAATATATACCTTTATTCGACAAATGAATGCCATGGAACAAAGTTGTTCATTCCTCGGTTCCTTCAGCAAACTATCTATCTGAGTGCTTTGAACAGTAGCACGTCTCCCACTACCTTAGAAAAAGATGTACATTATCAGATTATACGGATTTTAAAAAAACATACAGAAAAGTAAACTAAATTTCAATAAAAATTAATGTAAGTACAAGTGTGATTTTTGTAATTTACAATTGCATACCCAAATTAGGAAACGTTATGAGAGAAGAAAGAAAGTGGGGGAAGGAAAGTAGTATCTGATTATGATCTGAGCCATTTCAAACCACATTTGATTTCGAATAGAGGTATTCCCCTATTTGTCTCACTGGCAATTGGGACTTTTGCATGTTATCACAGAAAAATAATGAGGCTTTTTAAACACAAAAAAAATAAAATAATAACACTTATAAATGTGCACAGATGCCTTACTTTCATGGGCATAGTAGTCGGTGTTGTCTGGCTCCACGGACTCGTTTCCCGAAGACTCTTCATCAGAGGCAGTAGTCATTAAACTGCTATCAACTTTCCTGGAAAAATATTATATTTTAAAAGCAATAAAAAAACCAAAATTCCTAAGCATTTGGTAAAGCTGAAATGATTTTTTTTAATGTGGTACATGAACAAACCATAGGCATTTCGATTCTGAATGCTGGTCACTCATCAGGGCATACATTTTAAATTGTTCACCGCAGTTTGAGAGATACATTACATGTAAATATTGAATACACTACATACAAAACCAAAAACGCATGAACACAAAAACTGTTTTTTTTTTCTTTCATTTTGTTAGCTAGTTCCTTTTTTGTAGAAAGACTAAAAATATTATTCAAAAGGCTCTCCTACACGTACGCTTCCGACCCCGGTCCTCTATCTTCATTCCAAAGCGTCCGCTGATACGCCACATCCCCCTGCCAGCAGAACCGTTATGATAATTTGGGTAAAGAAAGTCACCAACGCGGAGGGCCGTTGTGTTGATCGACTGACCTGCGCGGGGAAATGTACGTGTAAAGGCATTTTTAAGAAATCGGAGCGAACTGTGAAATGATGCACGATACATCCAACGTTTCTAAACTTTTGATCATTAATATCATTACAAGAGGCAAGATAAAATGTTACATTTTTATGCAAAACGTACACAACCAACTACCAGTTACACTCACTAACCAATAGAATGTACAAACTATGGGCAACAAGTTTGGAGGTATTGTTGATATATTTGTGGACTTCGTTTATAAAATAAAGCATTCTGAAGATGGCCGTGATAGACTGAAACCGGTCAGGTCAAAAAATAAAAAGTGGAAAAAAGTTTATTAATTGTTTTATTTTATCATAACAAAATTAACCGTTATTTAATCCAGCACTTTGATGAATCCTACAATTAATTTTTGCGGCGTAATACCGTTTTAGTTTTCTATTTTTAAAATATTGTTTAACATAACTTTATGGTTTGAAAAATCATAATTTTCAGTAACTCATTAAATTGTTCTAAAAATGCATGTAAAAGCCCAGAAGGACATATAATTAAATAAATAAATAAACATGCGCCATTAACCAATTTTAAAAGAATTACATCATAACTGCCCAGAAGATTATAAAAATTACTTGCGTGTGAACAGTAAAAATTTACGTATGTATGTAGTTTACTTGAAAATGTTCCAAAATTGACAAATTATAAGAAAACGGATGTCAGCACAAGAAAGTCTCACAGCCATCTTAAGACTTGCGACTGGTTGAACATTTGATATTTCTGCATCAGCATCGAGTACACTATGTTCCCAAAACGTGCAAAGCAATTTATGAAGTAGCTGCTTAGAAGAGATTATTAATTTTTTTGCTAAAACAATCCAAATTTGCATGAAAAATTAATAAAAGATGGAAAATCAATTTATTTACATAACTCCACAAGCTTGTTATATGGCTGATTAATAGTATAATAATAATACAATAATAATATTTAATATAATTAATAATAATACAATAATAATATTTCATATAATTTATAATAATATAATAATAATATTTAATATAATTAATAATAATATAATAATAATATTTAATATAATTAATAATAATATAATAATAATATTTAATATTGGGAGTATGCATTAATTCGTGCAGTTTTTTTTCGAAAATTAAGGCTTTATTGTGAAAAAATGGTTATATATTCAATGTTCAAAGTATTGTCCATGGGAAGCTACGACATTTGTCCATCTTTCTGGCAGTTTGTGGATTCCATCCCTAAAGAACTTCTCCGGCTTGGCGGCCAAGAACGGATTGAACCAATTTTTGATAACCTGTTCCGAAGTGAAGTGTATTCCAGTGAGGGCATTCTGCATTGATCTGAACAAGTAGTAATCATAGGGCCATGTCTGGGCTATAAGGCGGGTGAGGTAGAACTTCCCACCCACTGTTTTCCAAATAGTTTTTAACCGATCTTGCAACATGTGGCCGAGCGTTGTCATGATGAAGAATTATGGATTCGTGTCTAGTCGCATATTCTGGTCGTTTTTCCGCGATCGCTCTCTTCAAACGAATCAATTGTGTTCGGTAGAGGTCCCCTTTGATCGTCTGACCCGATTTCAACAGTTCATAATACAACACACCCTTGTGATCCCACCAAATACAGAGCATTACCTTGGCGCCATGGATATTCGGCTTTGCCGTGGATGTTGATGGTTGGCTGGGCTTCACATATGATTTCTTGCGCTTGGGGTTATCGTAATGAATCCATTTTTCATCACCAGTGACAATCCGATGCAAAAATGATTTCTTTTTGTGGCATTCAAGCAACATTTCCGGCATGCAGAATCGGCGTTCGACATCTTTTGGCTTCAATTCATACGGCACCCAATTTCCAAGCTTTTGGATGAATCCCAATGCTTTTAAACGTCTGGAAATGGTTGCTTGATCAATTCCCAATGATTTTGCAAGTTCTTCTTGCGTTTGGCACACATCTTCATCGAGCAATGCCTCCAATTCTTCATCTTCAAACTTTTTTGGCTGTCCGGGTCGTTCTTTATCTTCTAAGTCGAAATTGCCACTTTTAAACCGTGCAAACCACTTCTGGCACGTTCGATCAGCTAGAGCATGGTCACCATAAACCTTCATTAAAATACGATGACTTTCGGTATCACTTTTTTTCATGTGAAAGTAATGAAGAAGAACAAAGTTCGACATTTTCAAATGAAAAGAAAAAATTGTTGTTTACGCTTCAACCAAATGACATATACTGAAAAAGATGCGCAATGACAGTAGCTTTCAAATGAATATAGTCACGGATGAACACGATGCGAAATAGTACTAGTAACGCCCTCTCTTAGAAAACCGCACGAATTAATGCATACTCCCAATATAATTAATAATAATACAATAATAATATTTAATTTAATGAATAATAATATAATATAATTAATAATAGTATATTCGTTGTTTTCAATTTTCCATAAGCATGGCTGCGGCACGACTGAATAAAATTAGTCAGTGAAAAGCCATTAAAAAAAATATATTAAACATGACAAAATCTGATAAGCAGCGCGCGCTCAAACTTATGTGTAAAGGCATAGCATGCCAACCGCTGACAACGCACATATCGAACTGACAGAACTGGCCGTTTGGGACTGCAGGTCGCTAGCCTTTCCACGTACGTTTTGGAGCACGTATTGGAATGAAGTGTGATGTGATCCTCGCTCTGAAGCGTACGTGTAAACTCCGATATTGTCAGTTAGCACCTCACCAATATGGCCTGCCTCAATTTATTTTATTTCAATTCACCCAATAATTTTATTTACGATCACTTTTAACACAAATATAGTGAAAACATGTTATTTATAATACCTTATCAGTGGAACATATTTCACAGTCATAACAGCATCATCGTACTCTGTTTCTGGGGTGCACTCTGCCATTTCTACCTTCATGTCTTTTAGGATAACAAACTTCCTTGTTGCGGTGAAAAGGTCATCCTAAAATAGTACAACCATAACATTATGCAAACACATACAATATAGAGATGAAAAAATTGCAAAAAAAATTATGCAACCTAAAATTAATATTGAATAACTTGCATATCGAAGAATCACTTTTACTGTAACTGATGTAATAAATAACCTTTGAAAAGAGATCCATTTATCTCACCCGGTGATTTTATTGCACTACGTTGGAGAAAGTTTACACATAACAAAGGTGATGAAATATCACATTCTTCAAGAATTACAAAAATTAAATAATTTAGGCTGATTTGAGAGGAGAAAAGGGGAGGGGTGATAGGTAGAATTCTGCCACACCAGTAAATATTAAGAAAACAATAATAGTAGAACTGTAAGCAAATACATTTTAATACTTTACATTACAGCAAAAAACAAAATACATAATTACCTACCTAATTCACATGATTAATGAAAATCCAATAGGATACCGTAAAACAGAGTGTTGTAAAATTTAAGAAAAATGGCGGGATGTTGCTAATATTTGGTTACTGACTAAACATAAATGTATCAAATGATGAGGAAAACGATTTTTTTTAGAATAGAGGCAAGATATTGGGAGTAAAAAAATATTTGCACACAAAAAAGCATCATAATTCTACATATTTCTGTTATGATGGTTTACTGGTAGTTTTATAAAATAACAAACCAATCTGGGCGGTCCATGCAATGTAATCTTAGGTACTCCAACATCTTGCAGCGTGAGGGATACGCCGGGCAGGCCCCCCATGTTCCTCCAGTTGGCAGATGTGAAGAATATATGCTCCAGTCGAGCGAGCTTCATCTTGTGTTCATGGGCTAGTCGTTGGGTTCCTTCTCCACAGTTGAAAAGATACCTTGAAATAAATGAAATTGCTGTTAAAATATTTAAATGAAGCTTATTGACTATAACTGTAAAAACAGTTAGAATGATGTAATTAAATATCAACTAATGTATATAATATATCGTTATTCCGTCACCTTGATTGATCTGTAAACATGAACACAGATTTCGGCGATCCTTTGGCACCGGATCCCAGGACTTGGAGTGTGACCGTTCCGGGTGCATATTTGGAACCTCTCTCTTTTATTAAATTCCGTTGTTTTTGCGCATCTGCGACGTGTTTATCCAGAGGTCTCGACATCTTCGATATGAGATTCAATGTGTAAGAGGAGTCAAATTCTGAATAGCCTCGTTGGAAAAGCTTCGATATACTTTTGACCTGTGTCATAAAAGTATAATTTATTATTGAAGGCATTAATGAAGAAAACAGAAACCGCTTTAAAAAAACGGTTAACGATCTACCTCTTGTATATTTGTTTTCGAAGATCCATACCCTAACCTAGAATAACTTAACACATGTCAAAAAATTATATGTCAAATTTCATTTCATAAACATTGACCCCCGGAAATTTTATCTATGACACATCTATGAGTGTTTAAAGAGTAAAGTTTTCTTGTTCTTCAAGTACAGTCTGACTTTCTGTAGTAGCCAAAAAATGAGAGAACTGCGAATTTAAAAGGTTTTAAATGGCAACACCAAGATGGGTCGTGGATTTAATAATAATAATAATAATAATAATGTTTTATTTCAGCAGAACAAAGCGGTGAGTGCAATACTCTGTCTGCCATATAAAAAGAATACATTTTAAGAATAGAAAATTACACATTGTAGAAATATAATATAAAAACAAAAAATAAAATAAAAAAAATAAATTAAATTAAAATAACATATTTAACACTTATGCTACAATGGCCTGAGGGAAGTTCTCCATCTACGATGTAGGGGCGCGCCATGCCACTGGGCGACGGCCTGGACAAGAGTGTTTTCCGATCTCCGGTAGCGCTGCCTCGTCCCGGCTATTCTGTGGCGAAAAGTGCAATGGATCAAGTGCATTTTTTTTTACTTCCAAACGGTGTTCAGAAATTTGTAGTACTTTCCGAAAGGGGACGTTTCACATTATATTGATAATAAAGAAATCCTGTGAAAAATATTATCGCTTAAAAAAACCATACGAATTGATAAGACGCTAATTAATGCAGTGGGTTATAATTAAAGGAATAACCGAAAAAGGTTAGGAACTGAAAAGCAATTTAGGTATTTACAACAAGTCATTTATTTTTCTAATCGTGGGGTTAGTCTTAAGCTAAAGTTAATCTTAATTAAGTATAAAATATCATTAAAATATGAGTTAAGTACTTAATTCAATTATGTTTTCTTTTTAATGAATATATGTTAAATTAAATTAATATTTTATTTAACTTTAACTAGGTACACTACTTAGTGTAAAACATATAGAAAAAAATAATTACTACGGTTATGCGAGAACTTCTTCTACCTCGTCTCGTGGATTATTCAGTATAAAACTGAAAAACTTGGTTTTTTTTTATTCGTATACTTTTTTACGAAACCAGTATTTTTTAAATTTGTACCATAAAATTATTCTTTTTATTAAAGTATATTAAACAGTACAATAATCATTATATGAAAAGATCAGAGAAACGCCGAAAATATAATGTAATACCGGCTAACTTATATTTCAGGATTGGGTAATATCGCAAAAGAAAAAGTATGATTCAATCCTACGTAAAGAGGACTGAATCATACGATCGCCATCGCTGACCCACTACCCTTTGATGTGCGGACGAAAAATCGGCACCTAGGCCATCGCACTACGCCTGTGCGCTATAAGCCACTCGATGCCACTATGCCCTCTACATGATGGACCATCCGAAGTGGGCCAGTTGATGGCCCATCGTGCAAAGGGCCTATGCATAACACTCTAGAACTCATCTTATCATCTACACAAAAGGTTAATTCTTTCTCTCTAAGGCAGAGAGGAGAGTCTCCCCTTATTTTTCCCTCGTCTTTCTACTCCCTTTGTTTTTAACCAAAGCAAAAAATTTTAGAAGGAGACGGAATGTGATAAAAATAAAAGTTTTTGCGTATTTTTTGTATAATGTGTCGAGAAAACATTTGCAGCAGACACGCTCAGCCAGAGATATACCATTCGCTCAGCCCTTTTTCGGATGACATTGATATATCCTTTTGTAATACTTGAATAACCTATAAGAATGACCAAATTCACCGACATACTTAGTCTAAAATGTGAATTTCAGGTAATAAAAATACCCAGACGAGACCGGCCATAAAATAAATTAACACAAAGGCTAGCCGAACCTATTGTAAAGTACTACACCGTAAAATAATCCCACCTTAATTCCTATTTTAGAAAGGCGGCAATTCGTTTGAGATTTTATTGGACAGCAAAATAGATTTCAAAGGAAATGAGCCGCCCTTCTGAGAGACTGCCAATAGGGTAAAAAAACTGACCCTGGCGGCTAGACACACACAGTCGCACCGACAAAATTCATAATGACCGTGGGAGCAGTCGCCCGCGGCCGAATGAGACGGAACAACGAAGAACGAGATCCCTACAGAGGGATCTCTGACAAGAAGACAGTCGGGTGCGGTATTCCGCCCAGGACAGAGAGTCGGGTGCAGTTTTCCGCGCAGGAAGCACACAGAGTCAGGTTCAGACTTCCGATCAGGAAGGTTCCTAGACTCGCTCCTCGGAGAGGCCGCCCAGGTCCTCTGACGACTAGTGAATTTTAAGCTTCCATCCGAGAAGGAAGTCCGATCTCCGCCCTTCGGAGCTCTACGGTAGAGTCGCCCAGGCTCTGTACCGCGAGTGAACCCCCGCTTCCATCCCAGAAGGAAGTAACTGATCTTCACCCTTCGGAGATCAAAAACTCCGGAGACTGCCCAGGCCTCTGATTATCGCCGCGTTTGTACCTACTCCCGATCCGGAGGAACCTGAATACCTAGTGCGAACGCGAGGACTCTGCATACCAAGCAGCCACTGGACCCTGAACAGCCATCACTAAAGGGAAGTGCCTCTGACTCTCATGATAATTCTTCCACCCTGTCAGCCAAGTGAATCTCTAACTTTAAGAAAACAACCTTTTATGTAGATTTAACGAAGTAATTAGTTAATTTTAAGTACAAAGACTTTACAAGATTTAAGTAATTGCTTATCTAGTTTTATTGAAATTTTGTGACTAATTAAGATTAACTCTAGTTTTAAGAATAACCCCACGAATATCAAAATAAATGTTGTAACTACCTAAGATTGCTTTTCAGTTCCTAACCTTTTTGCGTTATTCCTAGAATTATACCCACTCCACTAACCACCGTCTTATCAACATCTAGCACTGCATCTAGCGTGAATTGTATATCCATAGATATACCATTCACGGTATATCTATTCATCTAGATAAGTTTAAAAATCGAGTTGGCAACACTGTTAATCTCTAATTCTTTGTTTCTGTTTATCTTTTCAAATTGTCAAATTTTCAAGTTTCGACTCGCGTCATTCTTTCCGAATTTGTAATCAAAGCGTCGAATGTTTTACAGATTATTATTGTAAACAACTAGAATTAACATGGACGTCACAAGATCAAGTTAGTATTTATCAATATTATTTTGTTATTGTAATATTATCAAAACATAACCCTAATTGTATGTTTATTTTAGATTTTGAGAAGTTGCTGCCCGATATCGAGGCTGCCATATCAGGTGCCGACTTTCTGTGCGTCGATGGAGAATTTACTGGGCTCCGGACTGGCCAGGGGGTCAATGCATTTGATACCCCATCTGAATACTACAAAAATGTTTTATCATCATCTTCTGACTTTCTTCTCGTACAGTTTGGCCTCTGCGCCTTCAGTTGGAATGAGGAATCTAAAAAATTCCGCCATTGCGCTTTCAACTTCTACATATTTCCCCGACCACAACATAGTCAAGCTCCAGATAAAATATTCTCGTGCCAGAGCTCTTCCATGGACTTCCTAACGGCTCAGAAATTTGATTTCAACAAGTTGTTTTATGAAGGTAATATGATATTTATTTAACATGAGTTCAAGAAAAAAAATATGAACAATAGTATTTTATATAATTGAAAATACACTTTGTATATACCACTTTACTTTATTATTTTAATTTATTTTTGATAACTTGTTGAAGTTTATAAACCTCATTATAATATTTAATCATTTAAGAAGATAATATGATGAAACACGAAACCGAAAAAAAGAACAAAATAAAAAGGGAAGAACGTTGTAATCATCATAAGGATATGGGATTTAAAATGGAGGATCATTTTGAAGTCTTGAACTTGAGGTATGATATCGGTGAAGATGGTGTAAATTGAACTGGTCTCATTAGCTTAGTCGGTAAAGCGGTTCTCCCGGAAAGGTCCTGGGTTCGAGTCCCAGATGCGACTGATACCTTTTTATTTTCTGTTGTTTTTTCATTGTTTCATCTAGGATATGTTAATATTATCTTCTTCAATGATTAAATAGTATTTGACTTCATTTTAAATATTCATGAATACAAGATTTTTCTGTTTCCTAGGTATATCTTATCTTTCTACATCGGAAGAATTGAAGATGAGAGAAGATCTCGAGACGAAGAACGCTTACGATCGGGAATTTCTGTCCGCCAAGTGCAATGAGAGTGATGCCAAAGTTGCTAAAGAACCCCTCATTGCCATTCCATCCGAAAATGCTAAACAAATTGAAGAAATTTGGTACATATTCATTTTTCCTTTGAAACAAATCGTTACAGATGTCTGTTTCCGGAATGTTTCGGATTTGGATTCATGTTTTTACTGTTGGTAAATAATAAATTATTCACAATAATTTATGATGATTAATATTTGCAGTGAGCAAGTTAGCAACTTTGTGAAGAGTGACGATGCGGATAAACTGGAGTTTGCTAATCTGAATGCCTTTGTGAGGAAACTAGTCTACCAAGAACTCGAAGAGAGATTCGATAACAAGCTGTTTCTTGAAACCAATCAAAGGTATCATTATATATTATTGCTAGTTATTACTACCCAAGTTTTGAAATATTTTTCTTATTGAACATAATATGGAACGTAAATGGTGTCTCATGCTATTTTTTGAGAGTTAAAATAAATATTTAAAAGCTCCATAGCTCATGATAGGGATGTTGTGAAGAGCTGAAAATACTTGCATTGACCTAAAAATTCACTAACTAACCATCACGCCATTTCCGCGCAGGGGTAGGCAGAGGACGGACTGGCAAACAACTCGATCTTGGCATACACTTCTTGCTTTATTCACTTTCATACAATGTCTCATAAATTCTCTTCTGTTATTCCTTGCTCACTACGCTTACATCAGCCTTGCATTATTTACAAATCTCAACATTTTTCACACGATTTTACCACACATTCGTCTCATTTCTACAGCATTCAGTCTACTTTCATACTTCCTCTGCTAGTTCCATGCCTCACTGCCATACATCAGGGTTGGTATCATCACTCCATTGTGGACTGCTAGCTTCGCTTCTTTGGACAATTTTTTTTTGCAGCAACCGCGTTCAGTCCTCCGTTAATGGAGTTTCCTGCATTCACCCTTCTTTCAATATCCCTATCAGCCTAGAAATTCCTAACAAAAAATCTGTTGTGATGTTATGTGTCAGTTTTATGAGAACAGAGCTCATCGTGAGTATCGGTATGAGAGTTGTGTGCTTTATAATAATAATAATAGTTGGATTACTTCTATAGCGCTGTTTTCGTGGGAAAATCACCATACTAACAGATTTAAAGATTATCTTATTTTTTTTTTAAATGACTTCCTCCTTGGTTTTTTATAATTTGAACTCTTTTATTCAACACAATAAAATAGCTTGATTCAGAAACAATTTGTGTTCTTCAATTTCTATGGGTACGTGATTGGAAACATTTGAAATTCTTTTATTTTCATCTAAGACGAGTGAGTAGCACGTTAAACATCCCCTGTCCACCATATATATCTATATATTATGTATGTTTTCTTACAGAGTGCTATGCGTATCAAAGGCCTTGTCTAAAGGAGAGTTGAAGAGTAAAGTAGAAGCTAAAATATGCAAGCAGTGGCGGGAACTGGAAGAGGCTGTCGGATTTTCGCAAGTCATCAGGAAGATAAGCAAATCTGTAAGTTATTTGTTAACAGTTATACATCGAGTAAACAGTTTATACCTACATCTTATCAACACATGCCTTCTACGCAATGCGATTCACAACAATGAGAGCTTCTCTTATCAGCTACGATGCATTAGTTTTATTATCGCATTGTGTATATGTGATTACTAATCCAATTTTATAAACTCGCATTTGCAGACCACACAAGGTGCAGTGCTTGTTTATAATATGACTTCTTATTTTAAATTATGTTTTTTTCATATCTTCAGCTTACTTGTAAAACCTTCTATGTTTATATTACAAAACTACCCAATTTACAGACTCAGACAATTAACTCCGAAACTTATAATAGGCGAGGGGGATGACCGGGTTGCATGATATCTCAGTAAATCACAGCTACACATGGTGGTAGATTTCATAACTAAAGGCGTTCTTAGACAATACCTTTTTTCATACCGATCTCCATACGGGAGCCACTTTGGAAGTCACAGAGAAAATCTTTGCTTTACACAATCATTATTTTCATACCTATAATTTCATACAGATTTGCACACATAGTTGCCATTAAAGAAAGAAAGAATATTTTGGGACGGTACTTAATCGTCAAAAAATGGCAGCACCTTCACTAAATGTTAAAAAATTATTTAAAAAATATACTCTCAATCCGTGCGCTAAATTCACAATTCCGAACAGAAACGCCCTTTCACAATCAATTTAAACACAGTCTAATCTACATTTAATCTTTTTGACAATGTTTTAATTTATATTCCTAAATGAACACGCAGCATCTTCACAAAATAGGTAACATAGTTACGTAAAAGAATGACAGCGGTCAAAGAAAGCGCGCTAAACTCGACAATGCGTTCGCGTATTATTTACTCAAGCAAAATGTAAAAAAATCATCAAAAATATACTCTAAACCCACAATACTGAATAGTAATAAACACATAGTGTTTGTTGTCTTATCAGTATATTAAATATAAAAAGAAATAAACGCACAAAATTTCCACATAACATACTTACGAAAACAATGATAGGTGAAGACAACAGCTGATCACATAATGTCCGCCATCTTAAACTAAACGAAAAAATAGAACACGTCCCAATTTTCATCATTTTTCTATGGAAAAAGACAACCCATGAGCAATCTGGAAGAAAAAAAAGTATAGTGTAAGAACGTCTTAAGAATCAATCATGGTATCATTACGCTGACAAAGTTTCATCGTCCTGGTTGGGTTTTCAGCGTCCTTGAGGTGATTTTTCACAAAAACGGCGCTATACAAATCATCCAATTATTATTATTTGTTAAGATTTTATAAACAATTAATCAAAATTCGCACTTTTCTAAAACGTGACATCAGTTTCGAGCCATTCAACGGTTAAGGTAGGTGATAATTATTATTATTTATGTGTATGTGTGGCAAATGTTACGCATTTTATTCATATTCTTTAATTCTGACCTACAAATTCATAGAGCCAACTCAGTATGTGAAATTTGACATTTGGGGCATTAATTAGCTGGTACGTGGTTTGAGGCACGACCAGGTACAGCTTTTGGGGTATGACCGGGTAACAGTTTATGCCCCTGACTCTAAATACATTATTTTATTATTAAACCATATGATTTTTGCAGGTCTAAAGATGGTTTGAAAATATGTGAAGAAGTCCGAGAGGCTTTCATCAGTTTTGTGAAACCTTCCAAGGAAACACCAGTGCTTCTGCTACTAGATAGTCACACAACCCATGAAAAAGGGTATAATTTTATTGTGTTTCCCCCCAAACTGCACCCACAAACTTCAGCCTTTAGACGTAGGAGGTTTCTCAGCTCTAAACACGTTTTACAGCCATCAAGTACGAATTTTCCTGAAAGAAACACCTGGTCACATTACTATGTGACCAGGTGATACTTCATCAAATAGCTAAAATGTTGGCAAGGCATATGCCCATTTAATTTACCCATATAATCTAAATAGATTTAAGGTAGGAGATTTGTTACCCACAGACACTACACTTATAAAACAGTCCACCTCCAAATGAATTGCTGGAACGAAATCAAGGTGATGATCAACCTGCATCTCAAGACATGACATTCGAGATCTCCGCTTATGGAGGTTCCTTTATACAGATAATTATTTTCAACCCGATGACACGCGACCATCTTATTCCAAAACTCCACCTGATACAGAGCACCGAGCCACTGCCATCAACTTCAAGATACTCATTGTTTATCCTTTCTCCTGAATCAGTTATGTATATTCCAAAAACCATTAGGAAGCAAGTTATGAGAAAATATTATGGATTGAGAAATAAATTGCTGCAGCTTTGACAAACATGAAAGGAGAGAAGAAGGTGAAGAATTGGGGAATTCTACCAAAGCAAATAAAAAAAACGAATCAAAACATTAAAAAAGATAAGAAATTGTTGATATGGTTGAGCCCAATCAAGCAAATAAAGAAAAATACCAGTACCTCCCAGTTTTTTTAGTGGACAGTACATCCAAATGGAATGTCAGAATCTGATTAATTTTTAAAAAATCTTCACTGTATAGTTGGCGAAACAATACTTAGATATAATCACGAAAAAATAAACCAAAAACAACTTTTTGTTCAGCTTCTGATGGAATTCAGCATAATACAGTGAATACCCGGTTTTGTCCCGTGTCCGCCTCGACCCATGGGGCATAACCCTATTTTTGAAGGGTTTACAAATTTAAAAGAATATATATGCTGCAATAATATTTTTTCAAAATATTTTTTTTTTGCACTCTCTATATGATATTCTTTCCAATCACGATGTTGGATTTCTAACTTAGATACCCGATTTTGCCCCACCCCCCCCCACCCCTATTATCCCCAAAAAATTATTTTCTCAATGGTCATTTTATCAAAATACGCACTATTATCGGCTATATAGTGGATATATATTTTGTCTTACAATTTATGGTGATTTATTTTTTTGTGACATTGAAACCTGCTGATTTGTAATCTCTGAAAATAGGCTTAGAAGGCTTTACAAGTAAACTGATGATAGTATAAATATAATTATCCTTTTCTTCAGTATAATACAGTACATGTTGAGCTGGTAATTTTGGTGATTTCTTTGAACGGTTTGAGTAACGTTAGACACTCTCTTAAAATTTCCCATTGACGTTCTGTCACTGTTGAAAATTGGCTGTACTCGGATTGTCTGATATATAGAGTGAAATTGCCCTTTATTGCTCTACCAATCTTTCAATCATATAATATGTGCTGTTCCATCTCGTGGTAACATCCTGCACGAGTTTGTGTTCAGGCAGTTTAAGTTCTTTTTGTACTATGTCCAGCTTTCCTTGCGCCAATGCAGAATGATTAAAGTGGCCTACAATTCCTCTAGCTAAGGCAATAGCGTCTTTTACATGTTGAACTTTCAGAGAAGCTTTGATGGCCAATTGCAGTGTATGTATGTAGCATCCTTTGCCGACAAATGGACTATCATTAATAGCTTTGACTACATTGGGTCCATTGTTTCTCAAAATACCATGAATAACAGTATCAATGTCCCAGCTCACAGATAAGTCTGACAGCACTGATCGAATATTGTGAGCTGTGTGGTGTCCTCTAAAATGCTGCATTTACAGCACTCTGTAGGATAAACTCCTCGTTGAGCCAGTGAGCAGTATAGCTTAGAAAACCAGCAAGTTGTTCATGCAGGACCTATCAGTGGTTATTGATACAGCTTTAACGTTTGCAATTTCCGCTCTAATTATGCTTTTCACTTTGTTGTAAACTTCTGGTATAACTCGCAGATATACTTTCTTCCCGGAATTTGATATTTCGGCTTTAAGACGTTCATTAATCTTTGAAACCCATTATCTTCCACTATGGAAATCGGTTGGTTATCAATAGCAATCATTTCGGCGACAGCTTTGTGGATTTCTTTAGCCCGCGAATCATTTATGTCCCACTTTACCGCAAATGATTCCTGAAGGCTTTGTTGCATTCGATTCCGACGACGAAGTTGAAGCAGCCGCCTCGCGATTTTGAGATCTTTCGGATAGAGGTTCATTCTGTAAATCTTTTGACTCTTTGTATTTAATTTTAATAAGGTTTAACATCGCCGTCGTAGAAGCATTACGTCCAACACCACTTCGTGAAATCAAAGAATTGCACAAGGAACATTTCACTCTGGTTTTATCTTCTTAATTTGGGAGGCGGGTATGGGTACCGCCGCCCCGGGAACCATTTTTTTGGATGACCAACACCTCTGCCATAGGTCATCCCAAGTGGTTCGCTACGTTTGGTGACTTAGCAGGGGTGCCCGGGTTCATGGGGTAAGGTTTGTCCAGGTCTTGACCGTGGATGCGTTGGCCTACCTACTGCGTGGTGGGTCGGATCGGGAGAGAATGGTTGAGGGAGACCCTTTACAACTGGCTACCGTTGTCCAGGCCGCTCGATAGTACAGGGGCCCGACCCTCAGGCTCACGACTGAGGGTGGGCTGCCCCCCCAGCGAGTGTAAAAACCCCGCCGCTGCTGTTGTGCCGATTCGTGACCGGAGGGGACCCAGCAGTAGCGTTTGGGGCGCATTGGGAGCCCTTCCCAGCCAGACTCTCCCAACTATTGCCTTGCACCGCAGTCGGTGGTATGGATTCATACGTCCGTCAGTCCTGGATACCCTGACCCCCAGCTTCCTACCCACCCTTTATACCTAATCCTTCCCTTGCTTTCCCTTTCCTATAAATCCCCAAAAATAATTTTAAAAAACATGGAATCACAAAACAATAATAACATCATTACAACGGCGAGTAGTAGGCGTCCCCGGTGCAGGTCAAAAATGTTGGTAAATTTTACCAACATTCGAGGCCTGCACAAAAATTTAAATTCTGTCCATCATCACCTTCAATCCCAACGCCCAAACCTTTTATTCCTCTCCGAAACGCAGATAGCTGAGCCTCCAGACGCCTCCTATCTGGACTGCCCGGGCTTCACCCTCGTAGGCAAGTTCAGACCAAAAGGAGGTGTTTGTTTGTATAGCCGAGCTGACGTCAACTGTGTGCGACTGTTGAGTCTGGAAAATTCCAGATTTGACGTAATGTGGGTGCGCGTCAGTCTTGCCAGTACAGTAAGATTTTACGCGTGTTTGTACCGCTCACCAAACCTCAGCGAATCAGACTCATCCGAGCTATTTAAACATTTGAGCGAAACTATTGATGACCTCTTACCCCGCTACCCTTCGGCCGAGTTTGTTGTTCTGGGGGACTTCAATGTTCATAATGAACCGTGGTTGAAGTTCTCATGTTCAACAAACTCGGCTGGCCGACAGGCGGAATTCTTTGCCCTTTGCCATGGGTTGGAGCAACTGGTTCAGGAGCCTACGAGGGTTCCTGATGTCCAGACTCACCGCTCCAATCTGTTAGACCTATTTTTAACCACCGAGCCACGTGGTTATGGGATTGATGTCGCAGCGCCTTTAGGATCGTCCGACCATTGCCTGGTGACCACATCAATCCCTATTAACTTCACACCTCCAATTGAGAGGCTGAAGAGAAAAATGTGGCACTATAGGTCAGCAGATTGGTTCGGTCTGCGGGCGCATTTTAATGCTTTCCCATGGTCAGCTGTCTGTTTTCAGACTTCGAATCCGTCCAGATGTGCCCAGGAAATTAGTGAAGTCATCACATCTGCGATGGATGGCTTCATTCAATCAACCATTAAAGAAACTGGCGTCGGTTCAAAGCCGTGGTTCAGTCGACAATGCTCCGAAGCAGTTCGACGAAAAAACGCGGCTTACCGAGCCTACAACACATCTCGAACGTCGGAAAACAGATCAGCATATAACAAATTGGCAAAGGACAGTAAGAGAATCATCAATAGGTCAAAATTTGAGCACGACCTACAGATCAGTAAAAAGCTAGTTGCCTGCCCGCATGGCAGCAGGGCGTTCTGGTCGCTAGCGGGCTCCATAGGTCGCAATTTCTGCAAATCCAGTCTGCCGCCTCTTACCAGACCTGACGGTTCACTAGCAAACACTGTTACCGAAAAGGCCAACCTTTTAGGGAAAATGTTTGCAGAAAACTCGGCCCTCGACGACCGGGGTGCCGTCCCGCCGTCGGTTCCTCACTGCGGCTTCTATATGAAAAAGCTGAGGATACGGCATCGGGATGTACTCCTTGTCTTACGGAGGCTTGATGTTAATAAAGCTAGTGGGCCTGACGGAATACCTGCCCTGGTATTGCAGAGGTGTGCTGCAGAAATCGCTCCAGTTTTGACAAAGCTCTTTAAAATGTCCCTGAAATGTGGCTCTGTGCCCTCTGGTTGGAAAAAAGCGGTCATTCATCCTTTACCTAAGAAAGGTGACCGCTCCAACCCGGCCAACTACCGCCCCATAGCGATCACATCAGTTCTGTCCAAGGTGATGGAACGTGTGATCAACGACAAACTGCTTACATACCTCGAGAAGAACAAAATCATTAACGACCGCCAGTACGGATTCCGGCCGAACCGCTCGTGCGGTGATCTTCTCGCGTATGTGACGCATGTTTGGGGACGGTGCCTGGAACGTTATTGTGAGATTCAAACGGTCTCACTGGACATTTCTAAGGTCTTTGACCGGGTTTGGCACCGAGGACTTGTCAACAAACTGCCTTCTTACGGACTTCCCGCTTCCTTGTGTACGTGGATTGCCGACTTGAGGGAGAGATCGATTCAGACGGTTGCTGATGGTTTCATCTCTTCCTCGCATTCAATAAATGCTGACGTCCCACAAGGATCGGTCCTGTCTCCGACATTGTTTTTGTTGCACATCAATGACCTCTTGACATGTGCACCAATCCATTGTTACGCGGATGACAGTACAGTCCATGATTGCTTTTTGTTTGACAAGCCCCCAAAGGGCACACAAACTCCAATGGCTCGGAGGGCTTTGAAACAGAGAATGGACGGTTACCTTGAGAGGGTCTCCTCTTGGGGTAAGAATAACCTCGTCGAATTTAATGTTTCAAAGACCCAATCATATCTGATTACGTCTAAAAGGGATCGAAATGACAATCTAGTTTAGGAACTCCAGTCCAATTTTATTTTTTTTTTTTATCAATAATGACATTCAATCTTACCAGTATATTTCATTTTTTTTCTGAAGTTAGTTTTCATGGTTAAAATAATTTTCAATTTTTCAAAGGCTGCCAAAACGCTCCAAATCTACGGCCGGACGATTTTGATCAGTTTTGAGGTTAGAATGTCAAAACAAGGATAAGCTTTACCGTACATAATTTTTTATTCTATTCATGGTAAACCATAACTAAACATAAGTAATAAAATTACGTACCTTTTTAGAAACTTTAACTCAAAGAATAATATTAGTATTGACCATTAACTCTTTACACGCGTGACGTTTTGATGCCAGGTACCTCCCGTACGTGGCACTTTTTCGTTGATAATTTTACACATTATAGCAGTATAAATAAGACTGTTAAAAATAACCTGTTTAGTTGAATCTGATAATTGACAGATAAAGATTATTATTTATTATCAAAAGAGTTCCAAACGTGTGTATTTGTGAAAATAAAAGACGAACAAAGATCTTAGTATAAACAAACCCACCATTAAAGGCCGCCATTTTCGCCGGCTCATTACGCTTTGAGCGATGATGGACACCGCGCCGATTAACTATTGCAGCCAGCACGCAACATATTTATACTTCGTCACTTTTTAAATAAACAAACATCATATCACATCACATTTCACTAACAAAGTTTTAATATTTTTTTATGAAGATGATATTCTTTTTTAGTAAATAATCACGTCCCGCTTGACAACAACAAACCCAAGCTCTTACATATAGAAAGAAAGGGCCCAAGATTAAATTTACTTGAACAATTAGTAACAAACGAACTAAGGATCCTAATATAACATTAATTAATAAAGTAAGGAAAGTTATATACTCACCGCTTCTCAGTATGTTCACATTATCAAAACAATACAACACATTTAAATAAATTAAGAAAACATTGTCAGTTAAATATGAGTAAAAACACATTATAAATCTGAAAACCTCGCAGAATTAAGAATTTTTAATTGCTTTCTAACTAAATTGGTTTTACCGATAATAAATCATTATCCATTCATCCAAATTTTAAAGGAGTGGGGGTAAATTAAATCATATAAATAAGTCGTCGCAATGTGGATTAACCAACGTTTGAAAATGGCCTTAAACGCCGAAACAGCTGTCACAATAATAACAACTAAAAATATGCAGAACTTAATAATAGCATTATTAAATTTGATTTACATTAAATTAAAAAAAATTAAATGGAGTTCTACGAATTAAACATTAAATTATTATTTTTATAAACAATAATTATTAATCTAAAACACTCATCCAAATTGAAAAAACCTTCCGAGCAAAGATAAATGTCGCCGGCAGGACTCGAACCCGCACCCTTCTAATGTTCGGTCAGATGCTCTACCGTTGAGCTACGTCGGCTTATCGCAAACCCGCCAAGTTAATCAATATATACTAGTGTTCCATTCAATAATTACTGTTTTTATTATATTTTTCACCTGTAAACAACCAACTTTATTAGTATGAGAGAGGCTTGTAACGGCTAAATCCAGGTAGAGCATCTGACCGGACATTAGAAGGGTGCGGGTTCGAGTCCTGCCGGCGACATTTATCTTTGCTCGGAAGGTTTTTTTCAATTTGGATGAGTGTTTTAGATTAATAATTATTGTTTATAAAAATAATAATTGTTACCCTTTGCGCTATGCACAAAAATCTTGTCTTAAGTTTTTAAGAACTTTAGTTTATCAATTAACAAAAATAATTAATGATATTCTCAATCCTATTCTGTTATGATATGATTCTATTATTTTTGTTTAGGCTTATGTAAATAATTATGTTTGGATAGGCAGATACTCGAATTATACATCATTATTATAACCGTTAAAATTGTTTTGAGGTGTGGTATATTTTATAACAAGGAGATAAACACAAAGAGATTTCACAAACTTTACATTGAATCTTGTATTCTGTTTTTTCTTTTCCCGCCTACCACTATTTGCGGATACGTGGCAGCGCCCACGGGGTTTTTGATTTTTTTCTGTCGGTGGAATTAGTTCAAGCATATGGTCGGTAAAATTTTTAGGGAAGATTCTGTGCAGATTTGAGCTCGTGGAGGTTGTGGGACATGGTGATTCAAAAGTTAAATATTTTTTGTCATATTTTTATATTAGCTGTTTTATAACATTTAGCTGGAAATCAGCTAATGGTATTTTTAACCCAGTGACTGATTTATAAATGGCGAAAGCGTTTAACAAATATATATCGATTATATGAAAGGCCACTTTCTTATACCACTTAGTGGATTTTCTCATACACAATAAACTACTCGGCATCGTATCAGTCTTGTCCACTGCACCCATTGACTTGTTATAATCAAGCACACATTTTGGCTTGAGTATGGGCTCACCGGTTCGATGGTTTATTTTCCCGGAAGCTTCCATGGAATCATCGTATAAGGTGGTTAGAATATGTACGTCTCTTTTGTCACACCATTTGAGAGCAAGTAGTGATCCGCGAGACTTTGCCTCAATCTCACCTTTTTTTAACTTTTGAAAATCAGGCATCATTTTTTTTTTTTAACAGTCCCGCAAGCATTTGTCTTATTGTTATGCAGGTATTCGAACAACTTCGGACTCGTATACCAATTATCAACCCACAAATTGTGTCATTTTACAATATAATCCTTTAAGGGGAACGGCTGGGGTGCCTGTTTCATAAAAAACTGAATTTTGGATTGGAGGCCAAAATACCCATCCAAACGGAATGAGCTATTTTTTTTAATTAAAGGTTTAGTAAATGTCTAGTACGGATGAGAAGTATTTTATTTATTTTTGTTTTACCTTATGAAATATCGGCCATTAAAGGAATTGATTTTTTGCGATTTTAGAGGCATCTTTAACAATTATTTAGGGGATAATGGTGATTTAATAAAAAGTTTTAACCAATCTGCTTTGCATGTTCATGGGCGGCCACGTTCAATGGGTTAACATTATCATAATATCCGTATTGATAATTGGTTTGATCATGAATATTCTAATTTTTTTCATGAATAATAGTTGTTTATATTGAACAACAATTATAGAGCTTAAAGTCACACAAAAAAAGTTACAAAACAACATCGAAAAATAAAAATTTTCATACTAATCCAAAAACAGAATGCTCACGTGACATCAGATGTTCCAAATGCAATGGTACCAACATAACAAAGTGTTTTGATGAGTTGATTTTTTATTCACTTTTAAATAATGATTTTAAATTATATGTATAATTATATATAATGAAAGTTATATATTCAGAATTGTCATTTGCTGATCTATATGAATATATATTTTTAAAGTCATTATATTTTTCACTGAAGTTCCTTGTTATGATAGTTTTTAGTTTTGTAGATTTTCCTCAACAGTAGAACGATTCCTATTTGCTGCTGTCATTTTTAAAATGAAATTGAAAAATTTTGTGGAATGAAAATGTTTTGTTAACCTTCCCATTACTGTCCAAAAAACAACCTCCGTATTGTCATCATGTAACCCAGCGTTACTGTAGGAGTTTTGGATCTTATTCCACATTTCTATGCAGAAATATTATTTAATGTGTTCTGATGTATTTTCAGGGCAAGCTTTTAGTCGGCCATTCATTGTTGTTGGATCTGATCCACATCCTTAATCAGTTCTTCTCGCCGCTCCCAGAAGATTATCAGGAATTTAAGGACTTTGCAAAATGCACTTTCCCAAGGTAGGTTTCAATTTTCATACAAAATTAGCAAGGGATGATTAAAATAATTTGTTGTTTTCAACATTCTCACTAATTATTTATTTACCTAAAATAAACACTTTTTATATCGAAATGGCTTTATTACTTTGCTTCGCCTGACATTCGGATTGAAAAATTTGGTTTCTGTCTTATTTTTTGACAGTTAATGGATATTTTAAAGCTGAATAGCTCATTATAGAAACGATCTTGCATGCTGAAAATAGTTGCGTTGGCCCAAAAATTCCAGACAAATAAAGCTGGACAAATTTCATGGTGTCAGAGCTCACCAGCAAGAGCCTTTAGTCGGATATGCAAATAGATTTTCTGCTTTATAGTTTAAACGTTAAAATCATTCTTTACTGTTTTGTTCCGTATTAAATCTTTATTTCAACATATTATTAAATATTAATTTTTAATTATTTACAGAATCCTGGATACAATGTACATTGCGAGTTTACCAGAATTTAAAGAACTCATACCGTATGTGAATCTGGCGAATCTCATGACCAGGATGTCAGAAGACCCATTTCAAATTCCTTCTTTCGGTGAGTTATTTTATACATATTTGTAAAAAGCATTAACTTTGTGGCTCGCCATAATTTACAATAAAAAACACATAAATTTGTTGTAGACCACTTTTATTTTATCAAAACTCCACCGGTTTCGGAAGCACCCTTCCTTCATCAGGAGAATATAAAATTTTTTAATTAAATTAATGTTTTATTTTATAATTTGTACTGGGTAAATCAGGTAACACATTATTAATATTGTACTATTAAAGATATAATGTCCCCGCGTCCTTATAAGACTAAAAAGTAACGTATACATATTAGGTAGAATGTAATAGAATCACAAAATGAGGTATATGCTTAAAAAAAATTAGGATAGTAAAAGATTATAAATAAATAAAATATTTAAAAAGTGAAAGTAAAAAGTACTTATAGTGATAGAAACAGTGAAAGAAATATTAACGGAAGCAGATAAATTAAGTAACCAAATAAAATATTGCATTGTAATATTTTTTTATTTATTTAATATAATTTTTTTTTTTACAGTAAGTATATAAATAAAACATGATTCATATAGTGTAACAAAAAATATAATATAGCTATTCCTCACCATAAAGAAACAAGGTTCTTTGAGTCCTTGTAATTTGAGTCCTGTATGAATTTTTGTTCTCAAAGGATCCAGAGACACAACACGTATTTGTTTTGTATGAACTCGTGAGCTGCGTTGTCAGCAGTCAACGTGTTAAACAGCTTCATCAACCAATAATCACGAATCTCATTAAAACCAATTTGTCCTACGACTAGGATATTAACCTTTTCTTAAATGATTGTAAATTTAATATGGAAATCATTATTTTTTCAAAAATCTCAATTGCAATTATTGCGATCAACCAAATTTTCCTTCGTGATTAACCGGTTGCGAACCTTTGATGTAATACATGTATGATGTACATTAAAATGATGACTTTTTTCCATAGAAGCGGAAACCCGTAATAATCTCAAGGGCTATGAGCTCAGCGGCTCCAAGTTCCACGAGGCGGGCTACGACGCCTTCACTACCGGCCTCTGCTTTATCTCCCTGCTGCAGTACCAGGCCTCCAAGCAGCACCTGACCTTGAAGCAGGTGACCATCAACGCCGACTGTGGTCTGATCAAGCCTTACATTAACAAGATCTTCCTGTTCAAGACTGCACCACAAGGGTCGCCCTATATCAACCTGACAGGGAAAGACAGTAAGTCTTTACTTTTTTATTTATTAGACTAGTTGTTAAAAATAATGGACTTGATATTCCCAATAAAATGTCAGAATTGAAGGTATGTACATAATATGACATAGTTCTTCTTTAGTCTGGGGACCATAACCCCCACTCCAATACGTAGTTATCTGTTGGTTGATAGGCATCATTTAAAGAACTCATTGTATTTCATTCTATACCCACTTATGTTAAAAATATTCAATCACATATTTATTTCATCTATCCTCTATCATTCCCTATAATATGTACTTATGTTCCGATGCACCTCTATATATCATTGCTTCCACTGCAAAATAACCTAACTGAGATTATTCTATTATTGCAGTATTCTGTATATTCCTGATACGGAAAGCATCGCTTTCGAAACATGTTGATATGTATATATTAATAAAGTGGTAATTACAAAGTAATTTTTAATTTATTAATAATAACACCACAAAGTGAATACCAATCTTTTGAAGAAACTATAATTTTTATAAATACTAAATTATCTATCTGACCGCTTCTCATTTGTGACTGCAAAATTATCTCTCTTCCATTTTGTTTTGAGAGATTTGACATATTGTGTTCAAAAATCTGTGTGCAAAATTCCATTAGTGACGCTTGTTTTCAAAGCAAAAATCCATTTATAACATATGCAAATGTTTTATAAAAAAAAAATCTGTGTCATTTTAAAATGGGAAGGTTTTTCCATTTCGTTCTTTGAAAAACCATGAAACCTAATTTTTTGTCATTATTTTGATCTGAAAAAATCTATGTCTCTTTTCTTCTCCATATATTCCTTTATCCAATATTTTCTGGTTTTACCCACATTTCGTAAAATCAACACTCGCAAATGAATTTGGTGGTGAAATGATCACAACCTAAAACTATTTTCGTAACTTTAAGTGGATAAAACTTTTTCTGACAAAGAGAGACCGATGCATGTATGCAATGTATCAGTCTCTCAAAGCATGCTCCGGTCTATCTATCGGTCCCTATAAGCATGGCTTATTTTAATACATATGTACATAAATAATTAATAAAACATTTTTATCTTTCAGTGAACCCATCTCGTGACAATGTTTTCCACATGGTGTTTCCGAACGATTGGAAAAGGAGTGACATCTATGACCTCTTCAGCCCTTTCGGTTTGTAATACTTTATTTTTGGGAACAGAAGATGAAATTGAGAAGTTATAAAATGATGCTTGATTTTAAACTTAATAGTGTTTGGAGTTTTAGGTTGTAACATGTCATTTATATAGGTTACATTAAGGTATTAGGTACTCACAATAGAATGGTTTCAAGAAGTTTCAGACAGTTTACAATGGAGGTAGAAAATATATGCATTTCCTTGGTTTCCGAAGAAATCATCCTAAAACTGCAGTCTTCGTGATTCCATTCTTTATTTTATTCTAGAATTTAATTTTTTGTATCTGTCAGCTGCAACAGATAATTATGTATGTACATATGTATGTACTATTATTATTTTGATTTACTTTAATTTTAGTACATAAAACAGGCAATATGCTCAAAACTTACATATATGAATGTTTACATAGCAATAATAATCAACAAACATTATCGCGCATAAATGACAATAAGAATGAAAAAGAAGTGAAAGGTCGAAAATATATTATAAAGTAGGTGTATAAACTAACTCCTTATTTTCACCTGTGCTGATGGTTCACTGTTTTGATACGTAATAAAGGGCATCGTCACATTGTCAGTTTGATATTAATGGTAAAACATTTTTTTAAATTGGTTAATTGTGTCATTAAAAATGTCTATTCCATTATTGCAGCAGTGTATAGTATTGTAATTTCTTAATATCCGCGGTAAAGGAGAGAAATATCCGGTATTTGTGATAGGCTTTAATAAAAAAAATGTCTTTTATCCTCCTTGTTGATTTTTTGGTTTGATTTATGATAAAATGTTTGGTGTATCAATTGATGCATGTATAATTTTGTACAAAAGGAATACATCAGAAAGTTTACGTCTGACTGACAGAGATTATAGTTAATAGTGCGAAATTTATGTAGCATTCTAAGAAAGTGAACAAGATATTTTGTAGTTCCTGTTTACTTTACACAAAATACTACATACATATGAATCAATTCAATGAACTGAATATGATATCATCATCTTAAAATTAGTTAAATATTTGTAAAATCACACAAAATTTTATTTGTACTTCAAGTTGTAAGGTTTTTATTTGTGAACATTTGTTTTTTTAAATTTTTTTTTTATCTAACACTACAAAGCGTATTTTTTTATGTTTTAAAAAACAATTTCAAGTTTTTGGTTTCTCCTGAACAATAAACATTTTTGAAACATGGGAGGTATTTTCCCTTTGATAATAATAATAATAATAATACTTGGATGTTTTGTATAGCGCCGTTTTTGTGAAAATCACCTCAAGGGCGCTGTAAAGACGATATATTCATATTACAATAATCATAAAATTATTATCATCATGTATATCGTTGTATTATGTTTTCACAACATCCTTTCCTTAACCGTTTGTGTTCCAGTGATGCCGGAGCGGCACTCTGACATTTGTACCTGTCGTGCGCCAGCGAGGCCCGAGCGGCATTCTCTAGCAACATACCTGACTATTTTGAACCTTAAAAAATACTCCTAGCATACTAAAATATATTTTGTTCGCTTTGCAAGAAAATAATATAACTAACTAACTAACCATCACGCCGTTTCTCCGCAGGGGTAGGCAGAGAGCATGGACCGCCAAACAACTCGATCTTGGCATACACTTCTTGCTTCATTCACTTTCATACAACGTCTCATACATTTTCTTCTGTTATTCTGACTTCTGACATGGCCCGACTCAAGTATTTGATTCACTTGATCGTGCCACGTCTTCCTTGGACGTCACCGGCTTCTTCTTCGATTCACATTCGCGTCATATATTCTCCTTACACTCCTTTCTTCATTCATTCCCTCTACATGCCCAAACCATCTAAGCGTCCCTTTCTTAATCTTGCTCACTATGCTTACATCAGCCTTGCATATAATATATCTTAATATTATTCTATCTCGTCGTTTCGTCATGTGCAAACACATTTATTTTATCTGTGTAAAAGTTCTTCACCATTGTTGAAGTGTCATCGACGATTTCCAGTGTCATATTACAACAGATCTGGGGCTTAATGCTAAAAGTCCCTATGTCGAATTTCTGAATTGCTCAGAAATGAAGATTGGTTATCGATTTCTTGGCGTAAAAAACGCTCAAACATATTTTTACTTCTACAGTAGATAGGCCATAACTTCATTAATCTAGAGCACCTGACATAAGTATTCATAGCATTCAAATAAGGGACGTTTTAGAGTAAGTTTTAGAGTAGTTTTAGAGTACCTAAATCAAATTACCAAAAACTGACATAGGCATTTGCATTAACCCCCAAATATATTTATTTAGGGAAAATATTTCATTAATTTATTTTCATTGTGAAGGAAAGGATACTTATTTAGCTTTATGAAAATATAATAAGACCCTAAAAATACTTTTGAATTTCTTAATTTAACTTTTTTATGCAAAATGAGGTGGAAAAGAATCATTTATCTGAATATAAGTAGCTGCTCTGGGGAAACTACTTTATATACATACAATTTTGATAATTGCATAAATACATTATCTAGTAAGACAGTACGATTTACAAAAACTTAATTTTCCAAAACAACGGTGAATAATTATGAAATTACTGTCGGCTAGCACATGCTGCTCAACACTCCATTTTTTGGCTGGCACACTAGAGGTTTTGTATTTGACAGGATTGTGGCACAATAGAGGTTAATTATTTCTGTGGGTTAACCTTTCCCTTACGGTGCTAAAATAAAAATGCGTGTTCCGGTTTTGGGTAGTCAGTACACAATCAAAAATTAGCAATTTTAAATCGGAAAAATAAGAACATTCATATCTAATCCCCTTAAGTAATTATAATTGAAGTACAAAATTATAATAATTGAGATTTATTTACTGAAAATATTAAAAAACGCTCACGGAATGGGCATAGGTCCACTCTGGTTGCAAGCCCGAGAGCTACTGCCGCTAGCACGCCTCTACGCCTCGAAGGAAAAAAACACTACTGAGAACATTGAACTCCTCGCGCTTCTACAGTATGCAAGAGTGAGATGCGAATTTAGTGTAGCGCTTCCCGCATACTCTCACGTATCGTCGAGACCCAATGTCGAGGCACTCACAGCGCTGTTTTTTGTTTCCGATGTTCACAAAATACCTTTGATGTACCCGATAAATGCATAAATATATTATGGAGGAATACCTAAAATCTTAACCTTGTATTTATTATATTTATAGAGATATTGATGGTTATTAGAAGCAACTTGTAGAAGATACCCATCACAGGGAAGGGAGGGTTAATCTGCATGGCCTCCAAAATCAGTAATCACTTAGGCATAGGCCATGTTTCACATTATGTGGTCTAGTCCCTCTTAACATGGTTCACATGTTTTACAATGTCTCCTGGGGCGCTATTCCCGTTCTTTTTAAGGAAGATTCCTTACGCTTTTCCTTAGGGTTAAGGACTTCTTGATTAATTGCGGAATTCTGGTGACACCTAGTAAAAAGATCCTAAATAGATTGTCAAGAGATTTTTTGAAAACACATATTGATGAAATATCTTCAACAGACATAAGATTTTGAACTAAAACTTTTAAAAATAATTACATTATATTATAATTAATTTTTATTTTTATTTTTAAATATCATAAATAAGCCTTTTAATGATGAATCACCTTTTATGAAAAGGTACCTACCTCATTAGATAGTTATGACCTTTTTTGTCTGTAGTTCTAAAAGTGACATTTTAATTTGTGCCGACCGAAGAGGTGGGTCATTCCACTTATTTTAAAAACTCGGTTCCAATTCCGAGTTTAGCCACATGGACTCGATTCCTCGGACTCGGTCTTCATTCCTTTCGGTCCGCATAGATCCGCCGTTCCGGAATCAAAAATCGTTCGTATTACACTAATGAATAGGGACTTTCGTTTCTGACTCCAATCCAAAACCTTTGCCGTTCCTTGAGTGTGAGTTCGAAACGAGTGAATCCGGATTTGCGAACTCAGAGTGAGTCCACCGCCTTCGGAATCGAATTCATTGGACTCGGCCGGTCGTACCGACTCTCTTCAATGCCGCGCATGGTGTGTATTGTCAAAAATGTCAACATCTGTATAATGTTTAATAATGTTTACTAGCTAATGATGTTTAAAGCAAATAATAACGTAATTGGTAATATACTTAATATTGAGTTTTTCTCTTGTTAAAATACCGCAAATATTGACATATTTGATGAATGTCGCTCGCTGACAGCTTTAATCCGAGAGAATCAGAACCGCAGTTAAGCAAGAAGGCTTTAACCCTAAGGAAAAGGTTAAGGAATCTTCCTTAAAAAGAATGGGAATAGCGCCCCTGGTTCCAAAACGTGTCTCCCCAGGTATATTAGCCTTCTTCCTTAGGCGGAACATTGCCACCATAGATAAATGGGTGTTTCTTCACCCTTTTCAACTTTCCTACAGCTATTGGTTATTTTCAACTCCCAACAACTGCATGTGTCTCTTTAAGTCGTTCTTACACAATACCCTTTTTCATCCATATTGCTCATGGGTTGTCCTTTTCTATGGAAAAGGAATGAAAATTAGAATGTCTTCTATTTTTTCGTCACGATTTTCATACAGTGATGGCGGACATTATCGGGATGGTACTTAATCATCAAAAAACGGCAACACCTTTACAGTGTCAAAAAAATGATTTTTAAAATATCTGAAATTCACATTTCCGGAAAGAAACACGCATTCACAATCAATTTAAACACAGTCTATTCTATCTTTAAAATTTTTGACAATGTTGTCGATGACAATTGTCGACAATGAAAAGGTGTTGCCGTTTTTTGATGATTAAGTACCGTCCTGAAATATTCTTTCTCCTTTAATGGCAACTATATGTGCAAATCTAAAATCAAATTGTAGGTATGAAAATAATGATTGTTTACAGGTAAATCAAAGATTTTCTCTATGGGTCCCGATATGGTTCCTATATGGGGATCGGTATGAAAAAAAGTGTTGTGTAAGAATAATTTTAGGTGGGCAGTGTGCCCTGTTAATAGCCTTAGTAGCTGTGAGTGAGTTTATATCCAAACTGAGTAGTTGACCGGGCTTTCGATCGTCTGTGAGTACTTTAGATTGTCAAAGCAAATTATAATATAATAATGACCGGTTGGTGGCTGAGTTGACAAATACGTCAGGTTCTTATCCAGGTTTTTTGGGTTCAATTCTTCTGCTGGCTAAGTCCTCCATCATTGCACCAGCAACATCCGCTTATAATGATGGTAGTAGCAGATTTTTTTTAATATTGTCAGGTTATTCGTAACCCGGGAATGTTTGCCATTCTTAAAAAAAAACTTGTTTCAATTTTTGCAGGTGGAGTATTTATTTCATTCATCGATCAGACTTCAGCATACGTTGCATTGAGACGGCACGACCAAATGAACCGTGTCCTCTCGCACTTGCAGCGGAGCCCTAAATACACCCTCACTCCCTTTCTCAAGTACAAAGCGTCAACCCTAAAGATCGTCCCCAAGGTTAGTGTATTATACTTATACTCTCTCTATCTTTCTTAATATATGTTATGTTTACTATATTATTATTATTCTATATACTTTTTTCTATTTTATTGTTTGAGTTGGGGTATTAAGTATTTCTTGCCGAATGAAAGATGACATGACAAAATAGGCTCAGAGAAAAAAGGAGTGACAAAATAGCTACATATATGTAATACAATATATAAAGGATATCAATCTTCGTTAATAAATAACCGTGCAATTGCCGAAATTAAAAATATGTTAGATGAAACAGAATTTTTATGTTAGAATTTAAACATTAACAGGAGTTGGCATACTTTTTACACACTTTCTTCATTCCCTTTCTCTTGGAAAATATTTTCAACAATTTACTGGGTTTGCTTTGCGAGACTTGCCAAATAACATAAAAGATTTCCAAGATAAACTGATGAATTAATGCACTTTCACTACTCTACATTTTTTTCTTAAAGGGTTATTTTTGAAAGCTCATTAGGTTTCTTTCCTGTTAGCAATTGTCCCCTACCAAATCACAAACATATTAAAAGTTAATTTCTTCACTTTCCATTAGCACTGTTTGGCGTGTAAATGGTCCTCCATTTTTTGGTAGTTAAGATGAGGTATTTTATTCTATTTCGGCGTATCAGTAATAGCGTAATAATAATTTATTGATCTCTGAGACAATGGATAATAGGTACATACATCTACATATACAGAATTACATAAATACATAAATACATACAATATAAAGACGTTTCTAGGAATAAACCCTTAGCCTCTTCTGCCACTCTGGTTTTCACATGGATAATAGAAACAAGGCAGATGGGCTATGAACCATTATTAGTATGATACAAAAGTTGATTTTTTGAAAAAAAAAAACCGTTTCGGCTTTAACAACATCAATAACATCATATTTTTCAATATTACCACTCTAGCTAATTCAAAAGTCACGATCATACACAACTTGTGTCGTCAACATTATTCACCCATATTCGCATCTACGCATAGCGGCGCCCCGCCTCTGTTTCTACCCACACACAACGCATAACTTTCATTGGCTCCACCACTTTGATAGTTCGTGCAGTTTGATCGTTACTTGGCAACATTCGGCACGTTTCCATGCCATGTCTCCCTTTGTTTCTTTTACCTATGGGTTTTCGTGCTGCCGTTATTATTTTTTTGTGGCTATTTTGTTGCTCCTTGTTTTGTCTCGGCTTGTTATGTCCATGTACCGGGCATGTACAAACAGTTTTCAGTCATGGATTTACGTAGGGTTGTGGTCACTGTTTCTTAGTACTGTGTTTTCCTTGAATGCAGAACCAGCCCAGGTGCCAGGAACAGTCGGAGCCTGCGGGAGTCACCAAGAAGAGAAAGGTTCCCGCTGGATCAAGGGGGTACAAAACACATTTATCTGCATTTTTCTGACATGCTTTAAATTTACTATCCAGTCCTATAACATTGATTTACACCACTTTTTTATCTTTCTTTATGAGATATTCCTTCAGAATGATTATAATAAAGTTAAAGAAGGTATTGAATGATGAATTTGAAAATGTAATTTATTTTTTACAATCAGACGATTGACGTTAACACTTTGAAGTCAATCATCTAAAAGTTATTCGACATTAGGTTATCTATTAACTTTATGACAAATTAATTTACCATCGAGATTAGACAATATTGACCAGAATCATGAACAAATTTTCCATCCTATAGTTTGTAAATCGACAACACTTATTATTAATATACATATATATAATATATAAGACCGGTCAGTGGCTGAGTTGGTATCGCGTCTGGGTCTCACCCAGGCGTCGTGAGTTCAATTCCTCGTCTGGCTGAGTCCTCCATCACGACACCAACAACATCTTCCGCTTACTGTGACGGTAGAAGGAGATTTTCAAATATTGTCAGGTTATCCGTAACCGGGGAATATTTGTCTTTCTTTTTAAAAAAAAGAATAAAGAAAGAAAAATATACCTTGGAACCTGGGATTGCTAGTAACTTTGTTTGCGAGTGTTTCATGAGATGAGCAAATTTTTGAATAAATTTTATCTTGATAAACAAGCGATGTCATGCTATACGAGCAATTTGTCTGTTAAATGTGGGAATGCACCTCCCGAGTAAGGCTGTAGAAGTGCGATCGATAAATCCCTTCAACGACAATGCAATTAGTCACATTACCGCAAAATCCTCAAAAGGAGCCAAAGGGGCTTCCTCAGTGAATAATTTTTGATGTATGCAATTTTTGATAAACTTAATTAATAATAGTACTTACGACTACAATTTCAAAAGGTTTTCTTTATGTTTACAGTAATAAAATGCATTTGTTAACTTGTGGAACTTCAACGCGCACTACGGCGCCGATTCGAAATGGTCACATTCTCAAGGGATTTTGACTCTTAAAGTATGTTCCTACAATACTCAAATAAATGTTATTCGATTAGCAAATGAATAATACTACATTTAAAATATTCTTCCTTCTCGTTTGTCACACGGGCGCCATCTGAAAAATGAATAATATCCTCTCACCGATAACAGAGTTCGCCGCCTTTGGCTATACACAAGTCTCGTGTTTAGTATGAAGTTTTTATTGATGTTTTTCAAATAAATACTTTTTTTTACCTGATAAACACCACAAGAGTATGGAAAATAGAGTAAAACTCAGAAAAATATTTTCATATTTTATTTAATCTTTTCTTTTGTAATATGTGAAATCATTTCTCCAATGAAGCTATTGCGGAGAAATTACTTATGACATATACCTACGTGCGGATAGAGTGATAAAACAAATCTGCTTAATTAAATCATTTTTGACCAAAAGTGGAGTTACAAAATTGGCCTTTTAAGCCATCTCTGTCAAAATGCGTGAAAAGACGTCTATCCCAGTGGTGCTCGGTTGATATCACAGCAAAATAACCAATCACCCCTTTAGTAATTTACTATTTGATACGAACTTCAAAAGTTTTTTATATTCACGTATTATGTTAAAAATGCATATCAAAAAATTGTTATGTTATATTACAAATGTTTTTTTTGTAAAATAATTTTAGAAAATACGTTTTTGGTTTCCTGAAATCTACCCAAATTTGATCAAATGATAATTTGAGATATTAAAATACCATAAAGGATTTTTTCAGACTCCCTTTTATCTTCTAGTATTTTCTTCAGTATGGAACCAGTTCATTCTTCCATGATCATATTTTTTATATATATATATATATATATATATATATTATGTAATATTATGTTGTTATGCTTTTACATCCTCACTTAATTAAAAAACAAACTCAAAATCCACCTGGGTCACCCATACATAACGCGAGGTCGAAGGGATCTTTCCATTCTTTTACCTTACTCTCGACTCAGCTCCTTTCGCCTTTCTGTAAAATTCATCTTTAAAAAAACCTTTAGTAGCAAAACTCTTTCAGCATTGCTGTGATTTTTAAGTATAGTTTTTTATAACTCAGAATCTTGCACGACCAATAAATTGAATGTGCAAGTACTATGTACTCTTACGAGGAATATACCAACCAAAAATATTTGCTTCGAGCTGTGTATCTTACGTCACCACGAATATAGGCAATAGGCATAAAATTCACTCGGCAAGCGGAGTCTAGAAAGTAAGCGCAATAAGCGGGTTTTTATTAATTTTGTAAGAAAGAAAAAAAAATTTTCATGGGAATCCTTCACAAATAATCCTAGTTATAAGGTAGTATTTTTAAAAACTTTAGTTTAAAATTTTCTATTAAAAAAAAATTTTAGTGTACGCTTATATTTTTTACAACGTAATTAAGAAATATATTTTAATTCTTATCAAGGGAATTTCTAGGAAAGGGTTCAATTTATCCCAAGCATATTTTTTGGTTTTCATAATGTAAACCGATTTGTGGAATAGAATAATCGAAATAGTGATTTCACTGATAGCTTTGTCTTAACCAGTGGTAATTCGTGGTCTTTTTAACTGGGGGTTCAACCAGAAATTCAAGATATTATATTTCATCAAAATGTACTTGATGTTCTTTGGCGAATCGTCGAATACAGTGGCTGTCAAATGATTTGAACAAAGTTGGTGGGAGGGATACTATAATAACTAGCGACTTGAGACAATATAATGTTTGTCGAAACTTTCTTAATTTGTGAATATAACGTCTTAGAAACCAAACGTATAACATCTTGTAAACCTTTCTATTCTCAATAAAAAATTAAATCAATTAGGCATCCACGGTGACTCACTTCATATCTCCAGAGTAGACTTCAATGTGTATCAGTTGAGGGAATTAAGTCTAGCTTTTTTAACGTGCCCTCTGGTGTACCTCAAGGTTCTCACCTAGGGCCACTATTATTTAATGTATATATGATATCCGCCCTCGCTTTGAATACTGCCCACCGATATGGACACCTTTATACCAAGCCCATATTGAAAGAATCGAAAGCATTCAACGTAAATTCTTTAAGCATATAAATTATAAATTTAAATTACCCCTAATAATACACTTACAGTAAATAATACCGGATCCTTAAAATTCCATAACTTCATCACTCTTCAAACACGTCTTTTAATATTTGATCAAATGTTATTGTTTAAAATTATGAATATTGGCCTGGACTCGCCAGAACTCATCAACTTTATAAACCACATACCGTCAAGACCAACCTGATACACTGATTTTTTGTCATTTGCTCGCATGCGGGACCAATCTTAGAGTAAATTCTCCAATTCCCCATATTTGTACGCAATATAACACACAATTTAACAACATCGACATTCTTCACAATACCCTTTCAAAATATCGAACCGAAGTAATGTGTACGGCCACAAATTGATGCACGAGTATAAAATGTATCGAGAGCATCCCCTGTCCCGATCATTTTTTCCTCTTCCCCCTTCCTTCTTATTTTGTTTTTTTTCTTCTCTTATTAGCTTCACAAATAAAACATTTGCATATAACCACTGTTAGCACAAGAAAATTTGTTGGCTTTCCTTGTTAAAATTCCTTTGTATACATAGTATTTGTATTAAAAGCTGTTTGTTTCTTACAAATAAATCTATGAATACGAAATGAATTTTGAATACGAAAACACGAGTATATATTATAATCTGTTCGTTTTACTAGTAGATTTACTAATTAATAATGCAATTAAAAGCAAACGGTTAGAGAATTGCAGGAACAATAAAATTAAAAAAAAAAACTTACAAATATTTATTACTAACTATATATAAAAAGTAACATAATAACATTTAACTTGGGGTTATGTCGATAACACTCGTCAAACTTGCGAGGTCTTGTGTCTTCAAATATTCCTACTTAGCACTGAGCATAATCTTCGATTTGGTCGGCCTAGGTTATTTGATTTCACCATCAGGGGGATTGTGTTGTTTTTGTTTTTTTTTTGTATGAAGTATTTGCTTGGCATTGTGAGCCCATATGTGGTGAATTCATTCAGCACAGCACCTATAGGAATATCGCTTTGCTCTTCGGTCGCTTGGGTTTCAAATGCGGAATTTTAATAGCGGTTTATAATGTGCTTATGTTATAACTCAGATTTTCTCATACTTTTAATGGGAGTTTACCGCACTATCGCTTTTTAGAGAAAACCGCCACTGCTCTTAATCCTTTAACTGCGGATAACTCAATTTTAATAAAATATTATGAATTTCTTAATGATGAAAATTTTGTTTTAAGCAAAAAGCATTCAAAATGCTAAATTTGTGAACAAATAAATGCCTCGTTCACAAATTTTATTTTTATAAAATAATTTTATAAGAAGTGGTTTTAGAGCAGTGATGCACCACCTTTTAGCCGGAGGGCCAATTTATTCATTTTCAATATGTTCGCTGGCCGCGAGGGGTAGGGCACCTAAAGTTTGACATGGTTAACTTTGAAGTCGGTAGCGTCGCCAGTGTAGGTTTTTAATTTTTTTTTAACGTAGATACAGTACAAATATCCCAACTGTCCAAAGTCAGTAGGTACATAACTATTATAAACCAACTTGCTAAATCTTTAGATGCCTCATCAAAATTTAATTTAAAAAAAATAATTTGTCATCAGGCTTCACAAATAAAATTTGGTCAAGTGAGATTTATGTATTTTGTGAAACGTTATCCAAATTTCCATCTCTGAGATCAAAACAATTAAATGCTGTTGATTTTTAACAATTTGAAATTTTTTAAGAACATGTAAAAACTTGTAATTATGGTCGGTTTATTCAAAATATTGAAGATAGGTAAGTTTGTCGCGACACCCTTTTGTATTTTGTAAAACAGAACAGAAACCATTATCATAGCACCCGGAAGTCAGAACGATTGCAATAAGGAACTCCAGTGAAAAATATAATGGCTTTAAAAATATATATTCGTATAGATCAGCAAATGCCGATTCTGAATATATAACTTTTATTATATATAATTATACGTAGATTTTATAAATCGTTATATAAATGTGAACTAAAAACCGTACCATCAAAACACCATGTTCTGTTGGTACCACTGCTTCTGACGTCACACGTGCCATTTTTGAGCCCAACTTAACCAAATAAGTTTATTTCCGCTCTTAATATTCCTTACTGCATATAATTTCGCTGTTTACAGTGTTCATTAGGCCCGTAAAATCATTAAGTTTGTTTATCGCAACTACTTGAGAGTTTTTCTTGAAAATTCATACCAATTTTACCGAATTTATCTACGTAATGATCTGATCCTTGCACAACATGTCATTGGCACTTTGGTGATTATTTATTCAGTTATTCTGGAAGCGGAGGATTTCTATTCTACCCGTTATTTCTTATGATGCGTAACATATTTAGTTTTATTTCAAGCCATTAAAGGTACCACAACCTATAAAAAATTGTATATTTTTCTGGCAAAACTACCTACTGCCATTTTTTGTCAACTCCGTTACAGGCGCGTTCATGGAAAACGACTAGAGGCTTATTAACACAAGCGATTATAATTTCCCTTTCATACATAATTCAAAGCACTAAAGGTTAAAATCGCATCCAAAAATTCTAACCACATCTGGTTACTATCGTAACAAAGTTCAATAGGATTAGTTCTGTATCATTCCCGTTTTTTTGTGATATTACCTAATATTGATATATTAGTCTGTCGGTATTATGTTATTCATGGTGGGTCCTTTTTTCACATCATTTTTGCATTGATTGATTAATTCTTCTGCCATTTACTTTCGCATTATGAATTCTCCTGACAATCCTATTTTTTTATGCGAATACCGCACAAGAGTCCCAACTGTCCGAAGCCAGTAGGACTATGACATCCCTTATTTGTAAGGGTAAAAGGTATGGGGAGGGGAAGGCAATTGGGTAGAGGAAGGCAATGGGGTAGAGGAAGGTGGGGAGGTACCGTGGTATTCAGATCTAAGCACTAAGCACGGCTAAATCCATTTCAAGCATCTTTCACTTTGGAACGCACCATAAATAAACTGTATATATTATTTTTAACGAATTAATTGCAAAACGATGCAGATTAATTAAATCAAATTTACATGCGCACGCTGGGATTTAAACCCACAACCTCCAGATTTGTAATCGAGATAAAAAAATTTTTTTTTTTCGACCTTTCTTCGTTTTTTGTCGATTTTGAATCCCGAATGACAAATTTTTCGGGATAAATCAATTCAATACTTTTTGAAGTAGACAAAATTTGCATACAATTTGAAATTAAAATGGTTTCTATAGACCTAACAGTGTCTGGGACATAACGGTTTAAAATTTTGTAATATTTTGTCATTTCTAGTTATTTTTATAGTTTTTTTCATTGTTGACACCGAAGGAATAATTTTGATTGAAATTTCGGCGATACCAAAGATTTATTAATCTTAGATAACGATGAATTTCGAATGAATCGAGCACGGTCAGTAACGCCAGTACTTATTATCGTTATGATAGACTGTCTATAGTTAGCGATAAGATAGACAACATAATATACCACTAGTACCGTTATGCTATGTGTTAAATATCCTACGTCACATTGTACATTACGTGTATTATATTATGATTTTAACTTCTAAAACAAAAGTTGTTGCCACGCACTCCATCTTTTCTATTAATTAAACCACCAACTCTGTAATATAATCATGTAAACCATTTTATTTTTATTATTATTATTTTAAGAATCTTCTTGTGACACTTTAGGAAACATTACTGTGTAAATTAATATAATTAATGCAAATTAATATTTTAATATAATTACGAAATCTAACTTAATTTTTTGTATCAAACTTAAAATATACTTGACCAAATTCATATTCTTTATATAAAACCATGTACAATGTGGCCTTAGAACGACGGGGTACCCCAGTAGGGTTACATTTTTTTGCGATTTTTTTTGGTAAACTTTAAGAAATAAAAAAAAATAAAAAAATAAATATATAAACATCTGAACGCAATATACAGGGTGTATCGGCACGTACCCGACAAACTTTAACCAGCGATTCCTGAGCATATTTGGAGTAAAAAATGTTATGGCCACTTTTCTGTCCGGTAACTTTTTTTTCTATAAAAAATTTATTATTCATATTTTCACCACACGTCACCACTGTTTTATCTTTTGTCAAACTGTAAAAGCAACGTCGCAAATCAATACGCGTTTCAAACGCGAACACGTCAAGAATGCATGGGTGAATTAATGTTGCCAGATTGCTAAATTTAATAATTATAAAATTTTATTTTATTTAAAACTTCGTAATTTTTTTAAAAACTCGACAAAAAATTACCACTAACTAACTAACCAACTAACCATCACGCCGTTTCCCCGCAGGGGTAGTCAGAGAGGACGAACCGCCAAACATCTCGATCTTGGCATACACTTCTTGCTTCATTCACATTCATACAACGCCTCATACATTCTCTTCTGTTATTCCGACTTCTGACATGGCCCGACTCGAGTATTTGATTCACTTGATCGTGCCATGTCTTCCTCGGGCGTCCCCGGCTCTTCTTCCATTCACATTCGCGTCATATATTCTCCTAACACTCCTTTCTTCGTTCATTCGCTCTACATGCCCAAACCATCTAAGCGTCCCTTTCTTAATCTTGCTCACTACGCTTACATCAGCCTTGCACTCTTTACGAATCTCAACACTTTTCACTCGATCATACATGGTTTTACCACACATTCGTCTCAGAGATCTCATTTCTACAGCATTCAGTCTACTTTCATCCTTCCTCTGCCAGTTCCATGCCTCACTGCCATACATCAGGTTGGTATCAGCACTCTATTGTGGACTGCTAGCTTCGCTTCCTTGGACAACTTTTTGTTTGCGCCAACCGCGTTCAGTCCTCCGTTAATGGAGTTTCCTGCATTCACCCTTCTTTCAATATCCCTATCAGTCTTTCCATCTCTCGTAAACATACTTCCCAAATACACAAACTCGTCTACCTGCTCCAAGTATTCGTCATTCACAACTATATTGCACACTGTCTTCGTACTCTCTCTTTCAAACACCATGACTTTAGACTTACTTACATTCATCATTAGCTCATTCTTCATACATACTTCGTTCATCCTAGATACGAGGGACTGTAGATCTTCCATACTGTTAGCAATCAGCACCGCATCATCAGCATACAACAGACAACATACTTGCAACAGACTACTCATTTTCGCGCCCAGGCCCACCTCTTTCAATTCTTGCACACAATTATCCATGTATAGATTGAATAACCACGGTGACATTACGCAGCCTTGCTTAACACCTTTTGTGATGTCAAACCACCCCGTAAAATCACCGTTTGCCCTAACACATGCAACGCTTCCCTCGTACAGCGATGCGATTGCCTGTATAAGATTTGTATTTACACCACACTTAGACAACACCTTCCATAACTTTTTTCTGTCAACTCTGTCGTATGCTTTTTGTAGATCTACAAAAGCACAGAAAAGTTTCTGTTTTTTTGCCAGAAACTCTGTGAGCATACGCAACGAGAAAATCTGATCCATGCACCCCCTTCCACTCATAAATGCGCCTTGCACATCCCATATTTTATCCTTTGTTTTCATTTTTTAAAATTATAGTGGTAATTGTTTTCAACAATTACCACTATAATTTTAAAAAAATATTCTTAACCATACGCCATTTCGCAGCAGGCTCGTACACACCCTTTTTTATTCTGAATTTTGACATGGCCCGACTCACGAAGGTACCAATTTGATTCACACGATTTTGCCATGTCATCCATTCCCGACTTATAATTATATTATAACTCCTTTCATCGTTCAGTGGAAGGGACTCTCGCCCTGGTGAAAGATCATAATTCAGAATTGAAACGTTGCTTGAAATGACTAGCCGTATTTGGTGACCAGATCTGAATAGCCAGGTACTTCCTCACCTTCCTCTCCTTCCCTTAGCCATACAACTTACCCCAATTCAACATAATAATTGTGTAGGTACTCGTATATCGGATTTTGGTAGCTGTTATTGGGAGATACAAATATCGATATTAAAAATAATAATCAAATGTATGTTCCTCTTTTAAATTAATGCGTTTACTCATAAACTCCACTCCGTTGAATGTGCGAATAAATTTCAATTGAAAGCAGGTGCTCAGATCAATAAAGCCATAGCATAATAGCATTGAAAGCAGGTGCTAATTAAGTCAAATTAAAGTGATTAAAAACCCATCTGGCAACATTTTATTTGAGTTCGTTGAATAATATTCTTACGTTCTGGGGGGCTTTTAGCTTGTTCAGCGGCAGTATTCGTCTCATTTTTTACTATTATTATTTAGTGTGTAGGAAAGAGCCAAGACGCTTTTCGACACACTTGCTAATAACAGCTGTTGCCTTCACGCACGTGCATTGATATGAATGACATTGTGAGAATTTTACCAAATAAATAATAAATGAAAATGCGGACATGTAGGTTATGTAATATTTTTTATTGGAGCATTTGTTCGAAATGACTGCCATTATTTTCAATGCAAGCGTGCAGTCTTGTTATATTTTGAATATTTAAGTTTACAGGATTTACTTTCATTTCTGCAGCGGCCACCATCACTCGTTCGAGCAGGTGCTCTCTTGAGGCGATTGGCTTAACATACACTTTTTCCTTGAGAGCCCCCCACAAGTAGTAATCCAGGGGGGTCAGATCGGGTGATCTCGGTGGCCAGGCAATGGTCGGACTTCCACGGCCTATCCAACGACCAGGAAACTCGACGTCCAAGTAGTTCCGCACGGCAATAGAGTAGTGTGGTGGGGCTCCATCATGCTGGAACCACATTCTCCGTAGTGATTCGAGGTTCACATCTTCCAGAATCTCGCCCAGTTGCTCTTGTAGGAACTCCAAATACATCGGTCCATTTAGTCTGGGGGGCAACTCGATTGGACCGAGTATTTGATTTCCTAGGATTCCTGCCCACATGTTAATGGAAAATCTGTCCTGGCTCGACGACTCCCGAACAAGCTTGGGGTTTTGTTCAGCCCAATGGTGCAAGTTGTGCACATTTAGCACTCCTGTTTTAGTGAACTGTGCTTCATCGGTAAACAATATGTTTTTCATGAAGTCTGCATCCCTCATGACATTATGCAGCATTCTTCTGCAGTATACGACTCTGGAAAAGTTATCATTCTCCAGGAGGCCTTGGCAGCGCCTGTAGTGGAAAGGTTTGAGCCCGTGCTTCTTCAAAACTCTCCACACCGCCATGTGTTCCCTGTGTCCTATCATCAGAGCGATCCGACGCACGGACAGCGTGGGATCTTCGGTGATCAAGTTGAGGATTCTCTGCTCAACTGCCACAGGAACAATATTGTATCCTCCGCCGGCGCCTTCAATCCGTCCGATGCCATTGTCACGCAGTCGTTGATACATCTGAAACAAAACAACTTTTATTATTCAGCTCAGTAGTAAATGTCAAATAAATGAACGCGGGCTTTTGCACTCATTTTATTTTTAAATAACACTTATTTTAGGCACATATTAGAAAACTTAGGTTTTCTCTTCATTTATTTCATTTTTTTACAGTTAAATAGTACACAGTGTTTTAATTCATATTTTTCTTAACTAGGAATGGTTGATATCTTAGATTCACAGGGATGAAATTGAATTGTAAGTCATTTAAATAATCACATGGTGAGAAAGGGAGTGAATTTAATTGCAGTGAATGATGCATTTATTAGATATTAAAATTAAACTTTTTAAAACGCCGTTTCGTGACCATTGATTACAAATCACCTAAAGTTCGATTTACATTTTTAAAGTTGGTAGCCCCTTGTTATGTTTTTAATGTCCCAATGATTAAATTTCAAAACAGCTTTTTGGCATTATCAATGAATGTAAATAGTTTCAATAAACAAATGATTTACAAACCTGTACGAAGGTGCTATGGTGTGGGACGGGTCTTTCAGGAAACCTCATCCGATACTCTCTCACGGCTGCTCGTGAATTCCCATTGCAAAGTCCATAAACAAACACAATATCTGCTTGGTCGGCAGGTGAATAATTGAGAGGCATATTTCAACAGTAAAAAACTTCAAAACTAAGATAACAAAACAACAACGAAAGTAGGTAAAGGTTGTGACAAGCGAACTTCCAAAACAACACTGAACACTGACATTAGACGGGTAGCGGGAACGACACACTTGACTTGAGATAGATGATATGCGTGAAAGAGATAGCAGTAGTGCGGCGTTGCCATTTATTTCACCCCTATTCTGTGGACAGTGAGGGAGTGTGGAGATTTTATTTATTTTTTAATTTTTATAGAAAAAAAAAGTTACCGGACAGAAAAGTGGCCATAACATTTTTTACTCCAAATATGCTCAGGAATCGCTGGTTAAAGTTTGTCGGGTACGTGCCGATACACCCTGTATACACTCCGCTTCTCTACACAAGCATTGCCTAAAAGAGAGGTATAATATTGCAATGAATTAAATTGTACTTAATTTCAATAATGAAAAAAAGAACATTGGGAAAAAAACATTTGTACAGCGTCATTTAAGTGATTTTCGCCAACATGGCGCTATAAAAATCATCAAAATATTATTATTATTATTGTCACGTACCAAATCATTATTCAGTATATATGAATACCAAAATATCGTTTAATATCTTGGAACGGTCAGAACGCTAATATCTGTGAACCCGGTATCGATATATCAGATATGCGGCGGTATCATAATACGCATTTCTGTTACCAACATGCGCACTAGTCGTCCAGTAGGTTTTTAAAAAGTTGGATATGGACTTTCTTTGAACGCTGATAAATTGTTAATTAGTTGCGGATATGAATGTATTTTTACACTTTGGTACAATGCACCTACAATAGTAACGAGACGCTGATATTCTACAATGTTTCCTTTAATTAAAAGCAGTTAAATTTAAGTATAAAGTTCTCTAAGTTTTGTAGAAATCCATACAATATCGATTACTGCCTATTGAACTGCTAATCCGACTGGCTCGTGTGATGTCACACCCAACAAGCCATAGATTTCGTGCGTTTTGGTGGGCTTTAAAAAATTTAAACTTTAACAATTATTTTAACCATGAAAACGAACTTTAAAAAAAAATTAAAAAAAACAGAAAATTATGTTAGTATGTCAACATTAATATAAAAAAATGGGCTGGTGTTCCTTATTATAAGAAATATCAAAACTCACTTGCGTTACTTCTATGCTTTCAAAAATGTTGTGTACCCCTATAAAATGGAACCCATTAAAAATATTAATTACGGCGTGTAAATAATATAAATATTTCATACGTTTGATATTTTATTACACAACCTGCGCCCGCATGCGGCCCGCTTGGCTAAATAAAAATAAATAGCTTTAATTTATTGGTTTTGACTACAGAGCTAATAATATATAGAGATACCCTGACAGGCAAGGGGAAGAAAATGCATTTGCGAATAAATTCATTTTGACGGTTTGCAGACAACTCTCATTGCACTGCAAAGTATTAGTATTTACTCTTCAAAAATTATTGTTTTGTGTATTTTATTAAAGTGCATGAGGCACATTCCTGATCTCTAGTTAACATATTTGTTCGATAAGTTCGAGGCTGTGGTTGCAGAAAAATAATGACTTAGTTTATTCAAGAAATGCCCGAACAAAGTACCTGACCTTTGCCTTCAGCTGTTGAATTGGTACGTTAGGGCAGGTCTATTAATTCTGACGTCCGGTGGTTTTGACCTTGGATCTAGAAAATTTATCATTAGCGGTGCTTTCTTATGCTCATAAAATTTTTTTTTTTTTGTATATGCGCAAAATTGCACTTTTTGCTTTGTCGAAATTTTTTCCATCCAATTAATGTAAAAAAATCTTCGCCGAGAAAAGATGGGGATAGGGAAAGGAGTTACGATTGTATTATAATCTTGACCTGGATGTAGCTCTAAGAAAAGATATTAAGGCGATCCAATGGGTAGTAATGCAAAATCGTGTGTTTTCGGTTTGAGAATTTGTTGGCCTGGAAATATCATAGATAATTGAATTAAATACTGCAAGTAGATCACACCTTGGCCTTTCATTTAACCGTCCATTTTTTTGATATGTCTTTTTATAAGCTTAGAAAAAAATAAAGTATGAGACATTAAAAAAATGTTTAAAGTGCAAAATCTCCTACTTATGATCTCTTTTTTCCATATTTTCGTATTCTCCATTGTGATAAATTAAGTTTTTTAGAATATGACCGTAAAACATTTTAATAATTATGTCTGAGCTTTACAGAATTGAATAAAACACGCATTTTGGTGATGTTTTTTTGCCGAAATCGAAACATGCGGCCGATGTACAGCGGGATTTTCAACCTTGTCGCCACCTGCATAAGGAGCGCGTGATTTCGTTAAAGTTTTAGCCGGTGGATGGCCTTAAGAAATCCTTTCCCTTTCCCTTGACTTGCCTCACAATGTTGTCCAGCTGGGTGGCGATGTAGTTCCTGTGACTGAACACCAGACAGACAAGGGTGCCCTTGTCACATAGTCACATAGGAATAAAAATAAAGAAAAGACAAAAAATAACAATGAGCCAATTATTTTTAATATTATGTCCAATCCATTTTTAGATGTATTCTGACAGATAAACGAAACTTAAATATCTTTTTTTTTTTAAATTTCCTTGCCTGTTCAAACGTCAATTTCGCGCGTGTCAAAAACGTTATATTTTTAAAAAGTAGTTGCTGTTTTGAAAACATGACTTCCTTAACCGAAAATATTATCGTGAAAATAATGCTTTAAAATTTCGATTTAAAAAAGAAAAATAAATTAAGGGGGGGGGGGATCTATGTGAATTATGAATAGCGCATAAGAGTCTCAACTGCTTCCCACTTTCCAGAGCCAGTGAGATTATGGGCATCCCCAATTGGGGTATGTTGTGAGGCTGACGGAAGTGGGGAAGGGAAGGAGATGGGAAAAAGGAAGGTTGGGAAGTACCCGGCTATACAGATTTGGTCACCAAACATAGCTAAAGCCCTTTCAAGTAACGTTTTACTGAATAGTGGTCTTTCATTAGGTCGATACTGAGAGTATCATCACTCTTGAATGTGCCGCATATATGCTGTATTATATTATTTTGTATTAATTAAATGACAAATTATTATTATTATTTTATTTTTTATGTGATACCACACAAGAGTCCCAGTTGCTCCCGACCGTCTGGAGCCAGTGAGACTGTGGCATCCCCAATTGGGGTATGTTGTGAGGCTGAAGGTATTGAGGGGGGGAAGGAGAAGGGGGAAGAGGAATGTGGGGAAATAATAATTAAATAAATAAAAATTGCGCGTTTCGGAATTCAAACCCACGACCTCTTAATTCGTAGTTGAGAATCTTATGAGGAATATACTAGCCAAAAATATTGTCACCACAAATATAGGTTAGGCATAAAATTCATTTGGCAAGCAGAGTCTAGAAATATTTGTTGTAAGCGCAAAAGCTGTTATTATTTATTTTGTGAAGAATTTAGTACTAAAGAAAAAAAAAAAATTAAGGGAATCCGTCACAAATAATCTTAGCTATACAGTAGTATTTTTAAAAACTTGTTTCCTACATTCGTCCATAATTTAATAAATTATTTAGTAGTTTACGTTTATATATTTTACAACGTAATTAACAACTTTTAATTCTTATCAAGGAAATTTCTAGGAAAAGGTTCAATTTATCCAAAGCATATTTTTTGGTTTTCATAATGTAAAATGATTCGTGGTATAGATTAATCGAAATAGTGATTTCACCGATGGCTTCGCTTTAACCACTCTATCAAGGAACAGTAATGATCGCATACCTAGTTTATTTGCCTCCTGTCCTATTTTATTTTTAAATCAATAATGACGTTTAAACTTAAATACCAGTATAGTTAGTTTTCATGGTTAAAATAATTTTCATAGTTTCAATATTTCAAAGACCACCAAAACGCCCCAAATCTAAGGACGGTCGGTTTTGATCAGTTTTGAGGTTAGAATGTCAAATGTCAACAAGGATGAACTTTACCGTACATATGTAATAAAATTATGTACCCTTTTAGAGACTTTAACTCAAAGAATAATAATAGTATTGACCATTAACATTATCATAATATCCGTTTTGATAATTGGTTTGATCATGAATACTTTGATTTCTTTCATGAATAATAGTTGTTTATATTGAACAACAATTATAGAGCTTAAAGTCACACAAATTAAGTTAAAATTTCACTAAAACTAAAAGATACACGCTTTAAATACAAAACAACATCGAAAAATAAAAAAATTTCATACTAATCCAAAGACAGGATGCTCACGTGACGTCAGATGTTCCAAATGCAATGGTACCAACATAACACAGTGTTTTGATGAGCTGATTTTTTATTCACTTTTAAATAAAGATTTATTAATTCTACGTATAATTATATATAATGAAAGTTATATATTCAGATTCTTTGTCTGATGATCTATATGAATATATATTTTTAAAGTCATTATATTTTTCACTGGAGTTCCTTAGTGTCATCATTCGTCATACGAGTACATCGAGTTAATTCTAATTTTCACCGATATCCTGGCACCTAGAAAGGCGAATTGTTTGTGATATAGATAGGTACCTAGCTTTAATATACTGTTCACGTCACCCAACATAATCCCGAATAAGCTATCGCCCGACCATTGCGGCCGTATCGAGGACTTAGCAGTATTTACGGTCACACTCCCTTTGTGACAGGGAATAAGGCGACACTTCCATGAATTAGCCCTCATTGTTGCGGGGCTTTATACTTTATAAGAGCGGACGGGCCACGCCGTGATTCGCGCCTGTATTTGGAAAAGATGGCGGCTCAAAGATTGCCAGATAAGATGGAGGCCTCCTCAGTTGCAGTTCGCTTATGCGAGGGATATTATTATATTTGTAGGCACGGACGCCGCAGATTTTGTATATGATACGGAAAATTGGGCTTCTGACGGCAAGGTTTTTGGCGCTAAACTCCTCTAGCTACTAAAACCTCGGTCACACGGAGCGGTTTCGTCGCTGCTATGTTGCCGCGGCGATTGATCGCCGCTTATTGTATCCGCTAGTAGACGTTCACCAATGCCATAGGTCACCTCAAGCGGTTCGCAACGTTAGGTGACTCTTAGCAGGGGTGCCCGGGTTCATGGGGTGAGGTTTGCCAGGTCTTGGCGGCGGATGCGTCTGCCTACCAGTTGCGTGGTGGCCGGATTAGGGGAGGCAGGTTGAGGGAGACCACTTGACCTCTCCACCCGGACTCTCGACCCATCGCCTTGCATCGCAGTGGGAGGGATGAATTACCATAATTCGTTCGTCACTCCTGGACACTCAGACCCCCAGATTCCCACCCATCCCGCATACCTTTTTCCTTCCCAAAACTCCTTCCTTTTCTTCCTCACACAGCATCTCCAAAGATGAAATAGACCCTGAGGGAAATTATTTTGCAGTTAACTTAAAAAAGTTGAAAAATACACGAAAAAACCAAAAACATTCAACTATTAGCGATTAGAGATCTCAGACGAGGCGATCACGTGACCGGCAAATAGGTCACGTTAACGCCAAAATCGCGCGTTTATCGCACTCAGAATCGAACATGTTCTAATCGAATCGCCGCTATGTTTAAAAGCTGCTAATTGAGTTACTCGCATGTCACGAAGTAATTTCAAATATTTTTCAAATAGCAGCGACAATATTGTTCCGTGTGATGGAGACTAACAGTTTTAGTGCTATGTTTATTTTGCAAGTATGTAAATAAATTGCTAAAGATATTCTGTGTTTTTAAATAAAAAAAGTATGGTATCAATAAATATGCAATAACTTGGACAAATGTCAATCAATTTTAATGATTTTTTTTTAAATTATGCAAGTAAGAATGAAATTTTACCAATATTATAGTTCTAATTAAAAAAACTACACATTTACAACTACAAAAAATATTAAAAAAATACAAAAATATAAGATTATTTCACTTCACAATTGTGTTTTTGAAAATGAATCCGAAGATTAACTTTTTATTCGCAATCTTTTTTAGCGATGTACAATAATGTCACTTTCGTCGTCACTGTCTTCATTTATGGGAACAAAGGTCTCGTCGTCCGTAGTGCCTTTGTCTTTTGATACATTAGGATCATCTGCAATAGAACTAACCTCCGACATGGTGAAAAATATC
>JAHDVE020012198.1:0-45280 GCA_022606495.2 Halesus radiatus | reverse complement strand
AGATTTACACGCATTCAGTTTACTTTCATCCTTCATCTGCCAATCGGTACTCCCTTGTGGACTGCCAGCTTCGCTTCTTTGGACAACTTTCTGTTAGTGTCAACCGCGTTCAGTCCTCCGTTAATGAAGTTTCCTGCATTCACTCTTCTTTCAATGTCCCTATCAGTCTTTCCATCTCTCGTAGACATACTTCCCAAATACACAAACTCATCCACCTGCACCAAGTATTCATCATTCACAACTATATTGCACAATGTTTTCGTACTCTCTCTTTCAAACACCATGACTTTAGACTTACTTACATTCGTCATTAGCTCATCCTTCGTACATACGTCGTTCATCCCAGATACAGGGGACTGTAGATCTTCCATACTGTTAGCAATCAGCACCATATCATCAGCATACAACAGGCAACATACTTTCAGATTTCTTAATTTCGCTTCCTTTTATTATAATTAGTTTTATTTGTCTTTTCCCGTTTTCTGCACATAAGACATGTTTATATTTTATTATTGATGTGTTATATATGTCGACTGTCGACAATAGATTTTTAATTATTACTTAAATTCTATATACGGCGAACAGGAGTATCCAATAAGGAACTCCAGTCCAATTATTATTTTATTAATAATGACATTCAAACTTAAATACATTTCGTTTTTATGTATACATTATATTTTTATATATTTATATATTTCGTTTTTTTTTTAAATTGGTTTTCACAGTTAAAATAATTTTCAAAGTTTCAATTTTTCAAAGTCCGCCAAAACGCTCCGCCGGTCGGTTTTGAGGTTCGAATGTGAAATGTCAAAACATGTCAAATGAGCTTTACCGTACATAAATTTATTTTCTATTCATAGTAAATCATAACTAAACATAAGTAATAATATTATGTCCATTTTTAGAAATTTTAAATCAAAGAATAATAATAGTATTGAGCAATAACATTATCATCATACATTTTTTTTTTTCATTTGTGGAATTTTATTCCCATTGATTGGTTTGCTCATGAATACTAATTTATATTATTAATAATAGTATTTTTCTATATTGAACAACAATTAAAGAGACATACTAAACGAAAATCAGAATTCACAAGTGATGTCAGATGTTCCAAATGCAATGGTACCAACATAACACGGTGTTTTGATGAGATGATTATTTATAAATTAATTAAAAATTATACTCGGTATTCACCACTTTATAAATATACATGGATAAATATTCATATATACCTGATGATGAAAGCATCGCTTTCGAAACATGTGTATTTATAAACTGGTGAATACTATGTATACGACGTGTAAGTATTCGACGGCCTCCATGGTCGAGGGGTAAGGCTCTCAACTACGAATCCGAAGGTCGCGTTTTAAATCCCGACGTGTTTTTATTTAATTAATTTGTACTGTTTCACAATTAATTCATTTAAAAATAATATGCAGTATATTTGCGCACGTTCTAGAGAGGAAGATACTCTCAGTATCGCCCTTGTGAAAGACCACCATTCAGAATTGAAACGTTGCTTGAAATGGCTTTTAGCCGTGTTTGGTAACCAGATCTGAATAGTCAGGTAATCCTCCACCTTCCTCTTCCTCTTCTCCTTCTCCTCCCCAATACCTTCAGTCCGTCAATCGTCCGTCGGTGCAGAAAATATCGACAAGTTACATTTTTTTGGTAGATCGAAAGAGGATTGCTTTGATTTAATGGATGATCAGAACCGTTTGCTGCACTTTCGTACGTCATACTAAAGTTGTCATAACATTCGGGCGAGATATTCTTTTGATTTTATTAAGACTAATAATTAATTTTGTACAACTGCTTCATATTTTACTCGGCCGTATTAAAAAATAGTAATAATTGGATGATTTGTATAGAGCTGTTTTTTTTGAAAAATCACCTCAAAGGCGTTGTACAAATATTACTTCCTATTTTTCATCTAATTATGTACAAACAGATACAGAAAAACACACTTACCTGGCAGGTCGCTTCAGATGAACACAGTTTTATTAGAAAATTTAAACTTAGAGAAGATATGATTTTTACAGTTGCTATTTTATCCTCCTTTTCTATTGATATTACATTTATTAGAAGATTGATGGAACAAGAAGAGTTGGTATTTATTCGAAATATTTATAATTTTTAGGACTAAAGCGTATTTATAAAATGAGCTTAAAAGCTTAAGAAGCTTTTAATGGATATAAAAAAATATATATATACGTTTAGTTATTTACAATGATGCGGGCTGTGGACGCATTTGCGCACCGATGATTTATTTTACTAATTCCATAAGTGACTAAATGAAAAAAGTACCGTTTTTTTATGTGCTTATTAAAAAAAATACAAATTTAAAAGAAGGTTGATAAATTTAACCAAAAGTAAGGAATAATTTAGCTTACTTTAGGTACACTGACGCGATCATAATATACTTTTATTGGTTATCTTCTTCAGTGCTACCAGGCAATAAGTCCACTTTTACAGGATCATGAATATGTAATGATATCTGTGGCGGGGCAATAAGCTGTGTGGCTGTACGCCCTTTGAACCTGCGACAGGATCAAATCCCGGCTAGGGCTAGATATGTTTAACTTCAAAGATTTTCACCAAAGGAATCTAATCTAATATTTGCGACTTACGGCAGGAGTGGAAAATGGAAATGAGTGGAAAATACTCGGCGCTTGCATGTAATTGTTTTAACTTTGTATTGTAACCAGATGCGAATAACCAGGTGTGTTCTATACATAACATGCAGTCTGACATTTAAGAGTAGATAAAAAATGGTTGCGCTGCAATGGTTTAAAATGTGTTAAATGGTACAACCACGAAGCCCATAAGAAAATTATCGTAATTTTTAAACTAAACGGTGTTCAGAAATTACTGGTACTTTCCGAGAGGAGAGGACTCTACATCATATTCTAAGATAAATTTATGCGTGAATTTTATTCATTATTTAATTCTCTGCAAGAAAGATAATTTTTTTTTGTATTTCTGTAATTTTTTAATCGAAATAAGCATATTGTTAGATAAAAAAATAAAATAAAAACAAATTCTCAGATCAAAATTAAAATTTTTCAAAAACTTGAAAAAAATAAATTACGATGTTTTGCATTGTTTCTTTAAAACGAACTGTCAAAGTGTTTCATTGAGATTTGTTAATATTGTCTTCTTCAATGATTAAATATTACAATGAGGTTTATGAGCTCCGATATAAAAAATTTACATTAAAAAATTAAATTAACATTAACCATCTGTTCTTTCAAATTAAAAAAAAATTACAAAAGTTATTACGGAAATCTTTTATATCTACAAGTTTAAGCGTAAAAATACGGCCTCAAAGTACCTACGTACATCTTTCACAATCTGTTCTTTGAAACTTATCTGAAAACCTTTCAAACAAATGCCAACCATAGACAACGAGCTCGTAAAACAATTTCCAAAGTCAAATTTAAATTTGGATTGGAATTACAGTCGTTATAACGCTAATCGCGGGTTTTCCTTCCATATGCTCGGTGTTTGAAGGAAAATAGAAAATGCTGCTCTATGACGCGTATGTTCAGAAGCAAAAGTTACAAATAATCACACAAACCATAGACAACACGTTCTTCAAACATATTCCAAATTCAAATTTAATTTTAGATTCGAATTACAGCAGTTATCACAGTAATCGTAGCTTTTATTTCCATATGCTGGGCAATTGAAAGAAATTGGAAAATGCTGCTCTATGACGCCTGTGTTCTGATGCAACAGTTCGCGGGGGCGGCGATGCGCGCGCCGCCCTCGGGAAACTATGAAAAGGCTCGAGTTCGCCCCCTTCCTTCCATTGGGACGCCAACTGCCGCCGCGGTAACTCCATAACCGGTGCCAACAACCCCTGTTAATCGAGAGCAACCCTATCAATATTGCAGTCTATTTTCTTTTCAATTAATTTCTGTTCGAAATTAAAAGTTTGCACACCCCTCGAGGTTTTTATTTCCTTCACAACTTTGCAGGGAATTTAAAGGGAAGTTTCGCGTTATTTTTTAGAGAAAGTTTTTGGACGCGGAAAAAGTTTGCCGAAGGGGAGAGATCATCTCGATTTGAAGGTAAGAAACACTTTGTATTCATTTTCAGCTATTTTGACATCTGAATGATGTTTTTACAATGATAAAATTAATGGTTTGATGCACTTTTAAAGGTTCTTGAATCTAAGCAGTTCGAAAATATTATTAATCATATGAAATCACTATAATCAAAGTTAAGAACTTTATCAACTACACCAAAATAGCGTAAGAAAATCTCAGATCTTCCTATTTTTTTAATATTATGTTTGATTACTTCGAATCAATAGCCTTTGATTTTTCAAATGCACTTATTTTTAGAATGACTATTATTATACATTTCTTTTCATGTGATTATTAGGGGATTAACAACCCTTATCAAATGTAAGCCTTTCCACAGTAAAACATCACTGATATATTTAGCAAACTTAAAGAACGATAGATAATTTATAATAATTTTTTTATTGAATAATTAATTTTTTATTCTATGGCTTTCACCAATTTAGGGCGCTCTTGGCCATGTTTAATCAGTTAGATTTTAATAGTACAGATTGTTCTTAAAATTAGTTACTTTTAAATAGGATGTAATATTTGGGCAAATACAATTGAAACAGATAAGTTTATATGTTTTTAATCCCCAATGACTTAAATTTTAATGCCGTTTTTATAAACATATTTTACTGATTAATTAGTTTCTAATCTATTCACTTTGAAAACCATTCTAAGTACACTGAGAAACAATTTATTGCTCAATGATTAATAATACTGATTCAATAACAATGATACAAAAGTTAGACAGTTAGCGAGTAAAATCTTCTAAAAACACAATTTTATAGATTAGTAACATATTTATACAGAAAACTCTAAAGTTATAATAAATTTTGCATTGAAAAATATTGTACATTATAAGAAGTAAAAAAAACGTGATTTTATTTATTAATTAATTATTTATTTAGGTCAATGTACATATAAACAATTCATTATTCTAGGAACACATTAAATTCAACAAAAAACAAGACAAAGAGCATTCAGATAGAAACATACAAGGAAACTAAGATATAAAGTCTTCGCTTTTTTAACCGTGTTATTCTTCAGTATAGTGGTTATTATTTGACCCGACAGTAGTCAACTACTTCATTCGTTGATATCAAGCAATTCATAGAATTATCATAACAAAAAATTTAATACAAATTTTTAAGAACAATTAACACGGATACAATTTTTTTATGATTTTAACAACAGGATAAAACAAAATTAATTTAAGCAATGAATTGTTAATATATTGTTTTTATATGAAATAATTCATATTTTCACTAGTTATTAATTAATATATTTACGTAAAGACAGTTTATAAGAAAATTCTCACATCTAAGTGGGGGAAAAACGCCTTAAAATATTTCCTTCTACGTGTGATTTATTTACTTTCTCCATCTGTTTTACCTTGTTTGTATCAAGCTGTTGACGGTAACGCCCTTTTTTCTTTAAAATATAAAAAAAAAATCAGAAAGCAGAGTTATTTAAATTCATGGATTGGTCTTAGCTCTGCGAAAACTTTAGTAATTAGATTATTAAAATTTCATTTCGAGATCTGGTGAAAGTTTTGACCCTTCGAAAGTTAGATTCAAGAATATCATGCCTTGAATTCCTTCGTCTCATGGCGTGGATTTCTGAATTGAATCCAAAACCAATTTAAGTTATTGCGCTGGTATTGTAAAGAGAAGGGACTATGTATAATAGAATTTAAACTAGTTTTTATTTTTATAATTTTTTAGTTTCTTAAATAATACTAAAATATTTTTAAATGCCAGTACGCAATTTTTTGATCTACCGTTATAAAAAAATCCGAAGTTGATAATTTATCGATTAAATTCGTTAATTTTAATCTAGGTAGTGTTTTTTTACGTAATTTTGAGGTAATTTTGGTGCAGTTTTTAGAAACTACGATAATTTCGTTGTTAAGTATTTTTTTTAGTAAAAAATTACTAATAATTTTTGTTATTTTCTAGACTTGTATAAATTATTATAATTTTTAACAACGGGGAAAATGTATAATTTCTTAATGTTTTTAGTTTTTTTTCTCTTGAATCCGGGAATGTAATTAAATATAATATACCAGTTTAATAATAATATTGATCATCAGTTTCAGAATTCGATGAAAAGTTTGTCTATTTTTAAACGTATTATTAAATAAAAGATCTCATATTAACTTGAGCAGTGGCGTGCACTGCTCAATTACCAAAAATAGGCTTTGTGCAACTATTTTTTTCTATTCGAACCATAGATCTAAATAATAAATTTATAAGAAAATATGTATTTTATGTACCCAATTGAACACAATCAATTATTGATTAGACATGAAAAAAGGGAATAGTTAATAATTAATATAATTAATTGCGGCACCGCAAAAATCATTTTTTTACAATTTAGTCTTTAACCTAGTGGTAGTGTTTGAAACTAAAAATCGAAATAAAAAAGGTTAAACTTTTATTGTAGGGATAACATTATGTATGTTATTTAAAAACGAATATTTTTCAATGTGTATAATACTAGCAGTATAGTTAGTTGTATTATTTCACAGTCTTTAGTAAAATAAGTATGCGGGTGCAGATATAAACAAATTATCAATGTAGAACGGTTCTGACTTTTCTCAAATTTACTAAAAATTAAATTTTGATTAGAAATTTATCGCAGTTTTTTATTATTTTATTTTTATTTTTTTATCCATCGTTTTTCTCAGGGTAAGCACAGATTTTCAGTCTTTATCGATTGCACGCTACTGCAGTTAAAAAATACGGTTTTTGCTAATTTCTAGAATATCAAGATTATCATAAAATAAATCAATGAAATAAAATAATTAAAAAAATATCTGTAAATCTTGTTTTTTTAGTTGACACCTCACAAAGCTGCAATATCCATCTGTGCATAGCCAGGAGAACTGTATTACGCGATTGAGCGAAGTTGTGAGGAGAATTAAAGGATTTTGTTGTAAGATATTTGTTAACGTGGAACTTAAAGAAGGTCTGCATTAAATTAAGGAAGAAAAACGAATGCGAGCAATAAATTCTAAAAGAAAAAAGTCGAAGAAACGAATTCATCACTAAACAAACGTGCCTTTCCTATCTTTCGAATGTATAGCAGCTCTCAGGTACTTTCAGCATCGCCCCGAAGAAAAATCATAACCAAGAATCGAAACGTAGCTTAACCGTTTTAGTGCTAAGCAATTTTTGCAAAAAATTATGAAAATTGCTATACACATATTGATTAATTTAGAGGAAAAATAATGGTGTCAAATAAAACACTCTAATTTAGACAAATATCAATTAATTTTAATAATTCTTTTTGCATTATAAAGAAAAAATGTTTATTGATACGAATATGAAAAAATAAACACAAAATATCAATATTATTGTACTTTATTTATTTTTGAAAATAAAACATATAAAAAAAAATAGCTCAACAATTATGTTTTGCCGCACAAATAGCGTGTAGGCCTTTATACAATGAACGCAAGTAAGGCGGGATCGCTTTATCCTACTCCCTCTGTTGCTACACACCGCGCCCTGGTGTGTAGCAACAGTTACGTCCCGGTAATTTTTCCTGCGCAATTTTTTTGTTTGATGAAGATGGTTTTGTTGACATGCAATTTTTATGATTCATCCACTCCTTTTCGATATCCTCAATCATTTTCGATGTGAATTGGAACCGGGTCATTTTTTTCGGTAGTGTTGGAAACATACAAAATATAAGAGTTGAGCACCATTCTTCCAAATATGCTGAATACTATTTGCCACATGGGTCATCCGGATGGCCTGGTTCCAATAATAACCTATTATCAATCAAGTGAAAAAACTTCAAAATCAGTAGGAACCTATCCCTTGAAAACATTGTCCTAAATCATGTTATGTGTCGGGAATGTTTTTATCCTATAACTATTAATTGTTGGCCTTTTCGTTATCCCCATTTCGAGTAAGACGGCAATAAAGGCTTTCATTTCGTACCATGTATTGTTGTCGGCGTCCACTTTTGCTCGTGAATTATCCGATACAGCGTGCGAGGCCAAAAACTGGGCAGCATATCGATTTGTTTCCCTTACGATACGAAGTTGGTGTTTCTTCTGTTTCTGAAGATGAAGAGGAGATAGAAGACTCGCTTTCAATCCTCAATCTTTTTCTTCGATGCGTTATAATACTGCTATCATCACTATTTGTATCTGTTGTTTCACCCTCTGTAGAATCACTAGGAATCGAATCAACGTCCGAAATAATAGCACATGACACGTTTTTTTTTTAAATAATATAAAAAAAACAGTGAAAAGTTATTTTTAAATTTATAAGAATGCACTCTCGTCACAAATTACGCGCGAGGTTAGAGTACGTCCACTCCCATGGAGCACCAAAAACACACTGAAACTCGCAGCGTTTTTGCGCTGCGTCGCAATTTTCGATACAAACGATCGCAGCGTTTTTGCGCCGCGTAGCATTCTAACGGTTAATATTGCTTCAGCCGTATTTAGTGACCAGATCTGAATAGCCAAATAACTCCCCACCTTTTTCTTCCCATCTTCTTCCCTAAACCCCCATTAAGTATTTCAGCATACCCCAATCGAGGGTGCCATAGTCCCACTGGCTCCGTGCAGTTGGGATAGTGTTGTCTTAAAAATATCTACGTTTTTACCCTTTATAGAGAAAAAAAAATAGGAAAACAAATATATTTATCCAAAATAATGCACCTCTATACAAAAATCCTTAAGTTAATTTCGAAAAAGCGTGCTAATAAAAGGGGATTGGTATTATAAAATTCAAATTTCGCCCTTTGTTAATTTGTTCCCTTCACAGGTAATTAATTAACATAAGTCAACAGGTTGCCGGGAAATTCAGATCGAGCACCGCCGAAAGAATGAAATTCAAATTTGAAAATGGAACGAAAACATTTTTCAAATTATTATTTAATTACTTTAGTCAATAGAACTGGATTATAGAAGATCAATGAACTTAAATATATGAACATTTAATGAAATCCTAGAAATTAGAACGATATTCAAGTTTGAAAATGGAACTTTTTTAATTGTATTTTTAATTCCTACTTATCTCTTCTGTCAATACAACTGGATAATAGAAGATCACTGAACATAAACGAATGAAAATTACCGAAATACCGGAAATTAGAACGAAATTCTAATTTGGAATTTTTTTTTTTTTAAATTTTTAATTCTTATTTAATCTCTTAAGTCAATCCAACTGGATAATAGAAGCACACTGAACACAAATTTATGAAAAAATAACGAAATACTGGAAATTTTCTAGGTATTTGAAAAGGGAGGATAGATTGTATAGCTTAAATCATTTATTAAACTAAGCGCAAAGGCACTACCCGGTTTCGCCCTGATTTTAGCACAACAAAAACGTTGAAATACGTATTTAGTCGAAAAGATAAATAGGTTTATTCACATCTACCAGCTCCGCGCAGTGCAGACACGTAATGTGGCACGCACGGCTAAATTAGTTACATTATCTATGAACGCATTCATGCACGGTGTAATGTGAGTACATGTCTGCGCTGCACGGTGCCGTTAGAAGTGAATAGACCTTAAATCACACCTCATCATGCGGTTGACGTTAAACTTTATTATCTATATGTATCTTTGTTAGAGAAAAACAAGTTCAAATACAAATATCAATAGATTATTTGTTTAATTAAACGTCCATCTTGGCTTTTAAATGGATTATAGACCATGATATAAAGAGCTACCAAAAATTACAAGTACATAGAGATTCTAAAAAGAAAACGAGCAATCATTTTCAAACGTGTACCAATGACATAAAATAGACAACCAAAACAGTATTCAATTTTCAAAAATTTTAATTATTTTATTGAATCATTAAAGAAGATAATTTTAACACATCCCAAATGAACCACGAAACCGAAAAAAACAACAGAAAATAGAAAGATTTCAGTCGCATCTGGGACTCGAACCCATGACCTCTACCTATCCGGGGTAACCGCTTAACCAACTTAGCTAATGAGACCAGTTCAATTTACGCCATCTACACCGATATCATACTTCATGATGCAGATGCGACTGAAATCTTTTTTTTTTCGGTTTCGTGGTTAATTTGGGATGTGTTAATATTATCTTCTTCAATGATTAAATATTACAATAAGGTTTACAAACTTCAATAAGTTATAAAAAAAAAAATTGAATATTTTATTGAAGTTTAAAAACCTCAATTTAATATTTAATCATTGAAGAAGATATTATTAACATTACCTGAATGAAACATGAAAGCGAAAAAAAGAACAGAAAATAAAAAAAGATATCAGATATATAAATAAAATAGAGGACGATATTGACAAAGTCTTGAATTTGAAGTATGATATCGATGAAGATGACATAAATTGAACTTTTTTTTTTATATGAATACCACACAAGAGTCCCAAACTGCTCCCAACCGTCTGGAGCCAGTGAGACTATGGCATTTTCAATTGGGGAATGTTGTGAGGCTGAAGGTATTGGGGAAGGGAAGGAGAAGGGGAGAGAGGAAGGTGGTGAAAAGGGGAAATACCTGGCTATTCAGATCTGGTCACCAAACACGGCTAAAAGCCATTTCAAGCAACGTTTCAATTCTGAATGATGGTCTTTCTCCAGGGCGATACTGAGAGTATCTTCCACTCTGGAAAGCGCGCAAATATAATATATATTATTTTTAAATGAATTAATTGTGAAACATCACAAATTAATTAAATAAAATGTAGTTGCGCACGCCGGGATCTGAACCCGCGACCTTCGGATTCGTAGTCGAGAGTCTTACCCCTCGACCATGGAGGCCGTCAAACTAAACCTAGCCGTTAACTCCAAAATAGAGTTGTTTGTTCCCGTGGGAATATTCTTTACTTTGTAAAGTATGTAAATGCTTCAAGAACTGAAGAAAATTTCAGCGCACGCTTTAGGCAAAAGAATTTTGACAATTCTATTATCATAACTACTCGTATACACCATTAGGTTTTCCCCGAAAACAGACATAACCTGCCCCTTTATATTTTTAATGGTCTCCCCTTTAGAATATTCGCTCTGAAAATGAAGAAAAAAATAATAATATTGTTTCTTGTCACAAAAAAAATTACGAGATGAAGCCGATCGGGTTGGGGAGTTATATATTATTTTTAAATTATTTCGCCACTGCCATCTTACGGATTTTATCGAAGCTTTTTTACCGACTGGAATCTACAATATGATGGATATCCAATAAGAACATGAGTGGTCGATAAAATAAAAAAAGTCACGTATATGACGCCGAGAAAAAAACATTAAAGATAACTTGGTCGGGAGCATCTGGGACTCTTGTGTGTATCTTATTTTTCTCTCATTTTTTAACGACTTAACCCCGCATTGCGGTGAATTTTTGTTACACCTTCATAAATTAATTAAATGTGTTTGAAATGACAATCTAGTCTCCTTTTATGGAAGCAATCTTCTCAACAAGCCCTCTGTTCATATGCTTGATACCCTAAGTGACCAGCTCAGGTATGGGGGCTCCATTGAAGCCAGAGTGAAGCCTCTCAGAAGCTGTTTTGTTGTACAGAGCCCGCAGATACCTTAATAATGCATAACTGCTGACCCTGTACAAATCGTAAGTGGAATTTGCGAGCGACCTCTGATCGGGAGCACCAAAATATCTGAAAGAAAACCCCTGGCTCTTTGCAGAAACGGGCGGTCCGTTTGATAGATTCACCTATCTTAACAAACGGATTGCAATATTTGGAGCACAGACGTCAGATGGGAATGCTGTCCTTGTTCTACCGTATTTTAACGGAATATGCTCTGAGGAACTAGCGTCATCGATCCCTTCAGAACCGGTGCACAATCGGGAAATACGCCAAACCCGCGGTCAACATTTGTACACGGTTGACAATTGTCGCATTGCATGAGAACGGCTCGCTTCTACGACTCGTTCTTGTGTTTAACAGCTCGGCTGTGGAATGATTTGCCGGCTTCTGGGTTTTCTCCTCCCTATCCTTTGTAAGACCCTCCACATATAAGCCTTGAGAGAAATTACATATATATATATGCAAATACTTTCATGAGCAGAAAAAACAATTTCATTTACCTAAATAAAGTCTAGGTTTCGACAGGTCTTTTGCTAATTGGCAACATCGATTTTCTTTCAAATCGGTGATGATCACACTTCTATAGATTATCTATTCAGTGTTCTGTAATATACGTTGTACACCCATATCGACCGGGATGGTAATAGTACATCATTACGAACGGTCGGATCACAGAGGCCGCCATGTCAAATATGATTGAATACGTTATTAAAGATGATAGTTCCCACATTGGAGGTATCATAGACAAATATCAAATATAATACATAGATAATAACGATAAATGGGTGGGTTGGGAAATGGTGGCGTCGCGTCGTCACTTTGTGAGATGTGGGTACTTATATAGACTAGGGACGGCCCGACATACAGTGGGTGATACTGTGATTCTAGTTAGCATAATTTGTGTTATTTCACAATTTGTTAATTTAAAAATGCACATTATACAAGCACATTCCAGAGTGGTAGAAACATTCAGTATGGCCGTTGTGGAAGACCACCATTCAGCCGTGTTTGGTGAACAGATCTGAATAGCCAGATACTTCCCCGCCTTTCTCTACCCCGTTTCATTCTACTGTCTACTACCTCTAACCTCACAACATACCACAATTAAGAATCGTATAGTCTCACTGGCTCCAGAAGGTTGGGAGCTGAAGGAACTTTTGTCCTATACTCAAAAATAAATTATTTGGTTTTCTCATGCGTTACGTTATGTCGATGGTGTATAATATATTATTTACTCGATTTAAAAATTGAACACCTTCGACAAATTTTATGTAAATGTAATTATAAATTAATAATCTAGTTAAAATTCATAGAATTTTATGATTAACATTAAAAAAAAAAACTAAAATTTTATGTGAATACCGCACAAGAGTCCCAACTGCTCCCAACCATCTGGATCCAGTGAAGCTATGGCATCTCCAATTGGTGAATGTCGCGAGACTGTAGATAATGGGGATGGGAAGTAGAAGAGGAAGAGGAAGGCGTGGAAATACCTGGCTATTCAGATCTGGTTGCCAAACACGGCTAAAGCCATCTCAATCAATGTTTCATTTCTGAATGGTGTTCATTCGCCAAGGCGATACTGAAAGTATATACTATTCTGGAACGTGCGCAAATATACTATGTATTATTTTAATTGAATTAATTGTGAAACAACACAAATTAATTAAATAAAATTTACTTACGCACGACGGGATTTGAACTCGCGACCTTCGGATTCGTAGTTCAGAGCCCTACACCTCGACCATGGAGGGCGTGAAACATATTTTAGAACGTGAATATATTCTGTTTATAATTTCCTGCAAAATTTTTAATATCTTCAAAATAATTATGTTTACTTCGTCGGTATCTACATAACACACCGCAAAAACCTCAAGAAGAAGTTGATACGCACATGCATTTAAACATTTAAACATAGTAGCATAGCATAGTAACATTTAAATCTAACCTGCAGTATACGGTATACCTATAGTATATGTATATGTGCGTTAGATTTCAATCTGACGGATATATACTCGTACATATACTCAATTAAAATGTCAACGAAATGTGCCTGTCGCGTAGTAATAAACGAATTATTAACATATAAAGTGGATATTTTAGACGAAGTGAGCATTCTACAATTAACTACTAATGATTTACAGCTTGAACTGATATTTTTCTAAATTATACGTTTCTGAGTGACAACTTTCCAACAATCAGTTATGCAAAGAAAAACAACATTAAATTTCTTTTCATTCAAGAATCACAATTTCGCCCACTGTGCCACGCACGTGGGTACGTAAATCATTTTGTCGACGTTGAGAGAGTCTGAAAAATTCTATGGTTTTAAAAATATTTCATAATATATGCAATAAAATGCTCTCCTTACCATTTATGGGGAATCCATGAGGCGTGAGGATATTTTTTTCCTCTTTTCACCATTTTCCAAAAGAAAACGACTAAGGTTTGATAAAATTAGTTTTTTTTTTTTTTTACCACAGATTTTTGGATTAAATTGAAAAAAAACGATTTTTTGTTGAAATTCACGAATGAACGAATGTTTTATTCACACATTGTCGAATTTTTAACATCAAATCCCCAAAAATTACCAATCGAAAGTTATTTTCGAAAATCACCAAATCGTGAAGAAAATCACGTGAAGCGAATAGTTTTACATGTGTTAATACTCTGAATAACATGATATTTTGAATGTCATAAATAATATTTTTTAAAACCTCAATAAACTAATTGCAATCCATTCTATGATATTCGTATATGTCACAGAACAAACCTTTCTATGCTAGAAAAGATTTTTCACAACTTCACACTTACTCTAGTTCTATTCTATTTCAAGTGATTTGTGTTCGCGGAGTTCAAAGTGACGCAGGAAATCTTCGAATTAAAAAGTGTTTTTTTGTTGTTGTTAATATTACTTTATTCTACGGTATGTATTGTACGAATATTCTTACAACCGTTCTTCCCAACCCTACTGAGCAATTGTTCAAATGCACAAATACTCTCTTTCCAACGAAATTCTCGATCAAATTTAGGCTCAATTTAGGATGTCGATTTTTTTATGATTAAGTTTCGCTCAACAGAAGTCTAGTTATAACAAGTATCAACAGGGTGAAAAAATGTCACCGAAATGTCAAATGCAATTTTTGGTTCGCGATCTATTTTATGCGATTAAAAAATTGCATGACAAAGACTTATTTCCGTTTTCGAATGTCAAAAACATGTTTTTGTATGTTTTAAATACGACCGAAAAGAACCTAACTTATTTTATTAATTACGAGCATAAGCTACGTTCTGTCTTGTTTTTTTACGAAAGAGAAACGTCAAATGTACGAAACGAACAATGTACTTTCGCGGTACTTACAAAAGTCACGCTAACACTTTAATTCCAACATATTTTTAACGCATACCTTTCTGAAGTATAAATTGTGAGTTTTTGTATTAGTTTTTAAAACTAACGACGTGTATTCACAAGAAATACAATGTTAACTAACCTCTATTAATTTTACAGTGAGAGTTTTTAATTTGATGTAATTTTATTGTCTATGAAAGTGGACGGGCACTATTTTATTGTATATGAAAGTGGACGGGCACTATTTTATTATCTATGAAAGTGGGCGGGCACCTTCTAAGAAAATGATTTAAGTTTTTATTTATAATTTAGGATGTTTAACGATTTAAAAAAAAATGCTTGGAAACGGGAAAACACAGCGAATGATCATCAAAATACTTGACTGATCGGTGCCTCAGATTGCTCATTCGAACGGTGAACTCCGCGATCATCATAATATTTATTATCTTCGGTCAACAATTCTTCAAATCGCCTGTCTCAACACAGCATATCCCTAGTGGGGCAGGCACAGTAAAAAAAAATAAATTATGTAGGTGTAATTAAGAGGATTCACTTCGTAAAATTCGAACGAAATCACGCTCTCCTTATGCAGGTGGAGAGAAGGTTGAAATTCCCGCTTAACACCGGCCTCATGTTTCGATTTACGCAAAAAAACATCACCAAAATGCGTTTTATTTTGTTTTGAAAAGCTCCGGCACACATATTAAAATATTTTTCGAAAATTTCCTAAAAAACTTATTTTGCCGCAACGAACGATGTGAGAATATTAGAAAAAAGTTTCGTAACTAGGAGATTTTTAAATTTAACATTTTTTTAGATCTGTGCTTTATTTTGTTTTAGACTTATAAAAAAAAAGACGAAAAAAATTCCCAGTTAAACCAAAGGCAAAGATGTGTTCTACTTGCAGTATTTAATTAAATTATCTACGATATTTCTATCCCATCAAATTTTCAAACTAACCTAATTAGATTTTGCATTATTTCACAATGCATCGTCTGAATAAATGCAATAAAAAATGAAATATTTCACAACGCCCCGATTAAGATTTTTTCTGTCCTTGTACTAAATTGATTTAACGTTACGAAGGCATTTATAGTTTCTATAATGTTCTAAAAAAATCATGTTGGAATCGTACCTTATGTACCTTATTTATCATTGGATATAAATGTACTGGTGCTACCTACATGTAGCAAAATCCGGTCGATCATCGAATGTACCAAACTTGGATTCGACTCAACATTGGGCTTCGATCTACGAGTATATCTGTCATTCAATAGCTTCATAACCAAATTCTTAATAAATTCCGTTTAAGAGGAACGGCTACGCTGCCTGTTTCATACATAACCTAATTTTGGATTTGAGGCCAAAATACCCATCGAATCTATATGATATTTTTTTTTAATTAGAGGTTTAGTTAATATCTAGTACGGATGAGAAGTATTTTATTTATTTTTGTTTTACATTATGATATGAAAAAAAAGGTTTTTTTGGGTAGATATTTTAAATTATGTACGACGAATTTGTGTTCCAAAATAAATTGGTCGTTTTTAATTTAATATAAAGTCCACCATATTGCTAATTTAAATTTAAAATTTTTATTTTTTTTATTTTATATTTATTTATATTTTCGAAGCAGATGGGGTAAAATTTTTTTTTGAAATCACCGTTAGCCCCCAAATAATTGTTGAATATGGCTCAAAAATCGAGAAAAATCAATTCCTTTAATGGCCGATATTTCATAATGTTAAACAAAAATAAATAAAATAGTTTTCACGCGTACTAGATATTTATTAAACCTTTAATTTAAAAAAAAATACATCATTAGGTTTCGGTGAGTATTTTAAACTTAAATCCAAAATTAAGTTTTGTATGAAACAGGCCGCGCAGCCGTTTCTCTTAATATAAAAAAAAAATAACTTCATCTACGTAGAAACAAATATAATTTAGTTGCTATTTTCTCCCTACGTGGTTTCCCTGTTATTCAATACCCCTAGTATCCAGTGAAAACCATCCACATAATGTAATCAAATATTATCTTTCCCTTTTGTTATTTGTACCTACTTTATATTTGATTATTTCTACGCTAACTTATACTAAATTGTTATAAAAAATTTAAAATGTTCATCTAAGCGAGTCTGCTGCTCATGAATATTTTAAATCATAGTTTTAAATTGCAAATAGATAATACTAGCTTGAGTACCCAGCGTTGTCCAGGTATTTTTAAAGTTACCCCTACCAAGTGGTTTTCCTCTTAATTTTAACGTCAAGTGTGCAAAATTTCGTCAAGAAGTACCAAAATTTGGGATTAAGGGTGGAAAAGGAGAATGGGGGTGGTTTTTCAAAATCTCGTGTAGACAGTGACCTTCCCTTTGTTTTGTATATCAGGTGTGCAAAATATCATCAAGCTAGGAACATAACTGTAGATTTATATATACAACAAACACACACCGCCTGGGACATTCTTCTTTATGTAATAGAAGAAGAAAGAAGAAGATAAAGAAGATAGCTGAATTATCCGGCGTTGCCTGGAGTATGAATAGTTGTGTTACTCCTACCCAGTAATTTTCCTCTTCTTTTTAACGTCAAATAAGCAAAATTTCATCAAGAGGCACAACATTCTGATTTAAGGGTTGGGAAAGAGGGAGGGGGGTGGTTTTTAGAAATCTCATGTAGCATCAACCTTCCTCTTGTTTCGAAGGTAAATGATTCAGAGGTGGATGCAAAATTTCATCAACCTCTGAATAAAATTGTGGATTTGTATACGTAACAAACATTCACCGCCCGCCCGAGATCTTCTTTATTTAATAGACTACATTTGTTATTTTTTAATTATGTTAAGTTAGGTTTTTTAGTGTTTTATAGCTCTTTTGTTATGGCACTTTACATCTAATTATTTATACTCCTGGTTTATTCTAATTTCTTCTAAAATATCTTAAAATTTTCATGTAAACGAGTCTGTTGCTCATTAATATTTAAGTCCTAGTTTTGATTTGCATCCATCTGTTATATTTTAATTTTATTAGTTTAGGTTGGTTAATGCAAAGCGTACTTGAAGTGAACCTTCACAAAACTGCGCTATAGAATTTAACAATTTTTATTATTATAAACCCAAGGAGAGATGAGGTGGGAACGTGCCATAACGAGCAACTTAAAATTAAATTATTTATTGAGCATTGAGACCCTTTTCAATTAATTTATAAATTAATTACTTAACGATAATAAATTCATGTGTGTTTGTCAACATCTCTGAAGAGATGAGCCGATAGGAGTGTGTTATTGTCATGTCCGTGTGGCTAAAGTAAGCTTAATTTTTCCTCATTTAAACATTTTTAGTTTTCAAAATTCTTCTTGAACAGAATTTTTTTATAATATCTTCAAATGTTTGGTATTCATTTTATGGCATCATTATTAAATGAATTAAATATTACTTTTTGTAATCGGCTAAGGAGTCAAAAGCAAATTTACGATATCAGTTTTTATTCGAATAATTAAATCACATGCCTACACATTTTCTGTTCAGTGGTCATTATATATTTGAGGGTGTTTTTGTGCTGTGATAGGGATTGAATTTTGATACCCCCAAGAGAAAATGCTGACACACAATATAAAATCTTTTGTTTGTACTTAATTTTTATTTGCAAAGTATCTGTACTGGCAAAACAATATGTTTTTCTTTACAGGATACACACTTGAGGGCACTTCAGAGCTTTAGTTTATTTGCCACATGTTATCGCCTTTTCACCGAAAACCACAATTTCGATAAAGAATATGGATTTTAAAATAACAAAAGAAATGTGTTGAAAATTTTAAAACACTTGATCTTAAGGTTCGGTACTAAAAAAATGTCCTAAACATCACATTGTGGTTTGCTCACTGAAACAATACCACAAATGATTTATTTATAATTTCTATGTGGGTAGTTAGGAAAATGTCTACGGTTTCCAATAACAAAAATCCTCAAACTATAATCTTTAAAATTCACTGAAATACATACTTACCAAAAGTCGTCCGTAATAGGTACGGTTTGAAAGCCAGTGAAGGCATTTTTGAACGTCTTATAGATTTATAAGCTACTGACTCTGTCTTTGAAATGTGTTTGTCACATTAAAATATTTCCAAATATTCGCGTTTTACAGGTAATTTTAAAGAAACGTTGCAAATCACTATAAGTAATTTTTTAACGTTTTCTGTTTGTAAATTGATTTTTTAATTTATCTAACATCTAATATATGGATATTTCGAAACATAAAATTTTCTAAATACAAAAAAAATCGCCTTTTTATGTAATTTTCTTCCTTGCAAAGCGTCAACAAAAAATCAATTAAATTAAAAAAATATATCTGAGAATATGATGTAGAATCATCTCCTTTCAAAAAGTACGACTAATTTATAAATACCATTTACTTAAAGCGAAACATATGCACTTGGACCTTCGTTTATTTTTAATTACTTTGTTTTGCTATTAGCCATCATTGTGTTGCCATTTAAAACCTTTTAAACGATCGCAGCGGTCTCAAGTTTTGTCTACTTTTAAACATCACCTGTAACTCCAGTACTTATTTCAAAAAGAACTTATCAGTTGACAGTCTTAGAACTTTTTTAATGTAAACCTTATACATTTTCCTACGAATCCAGAGGTCGTAGGTTTTATAAAATAAAATAACACGCCTAACTGCTATACAGTTATATTCCATACACAAAATTGCAAAACAAATGAATTGTGTTCTTCATGTACTTGCAAATATAGGGATTGCTGATAATGGAACTGACATTTTTTAAAAAGCCATATGGAGTACAGAAAGCAAACGGTTAAACTCAACAACATAACCAGAAAATTTATTGACGTCAAATTCGGGGTGCCTCAAGGAAGTATTCTGGGTCCAATCCTGTTCTTAATTTACATAAATAATAATAATTATTATTATAATAATAAATGTTTATTCAGGTATGTGGGGAGGTTAGTGCAGTCCCACACATTTCATATGAAATATACATGCAATAGTTATAAATATATATATATACAAAATATGTACAAGATGTTAAAAAAATAAAATAATCAGAAGACAGTAGTAAGGTAAATGACACATGTCACGTAGAATGTGAAGGCGAAATCATAAGTTTTGCAGATGATACTACTATTCTATTAAAAAGAAAAATTAAAATAGTTGAGAAACAGAATCAAAATATGGCTAGGCTATCACTTACTCCCACTTAATGCCAATAAAACAAAATTCATCACTTTTAATATAAACAATACTTAAAATTCTCAAACAAACTTTAACATGGTAATTCATAGCTTACCACATTTAAGTGGTCGAGGTAATAGTCTTTCATTGGAAAATGCTGACCACGTAATGTATCAGGGGCAAAAATTTATCACGAATTAAAGTAGACTGGCCACATTATTAATTTAAATAAGAAAATTAATATCCTTTTTTTAAAACAATCAGGAATATCTTCAGTACAAAAAAATTGATTAAGGTCTTAATGGCTCTCTGCTCTCTGGATGGGGCAATGCAAATGATAATGTTCTTAATTTACTCATTAGAACACAAAAGGCCACAATGAAAATTATACTTTATGTCCCTGTAAGAACTAGCACTGACGATATATTTGAAAAACTAAACTTTATGTCAATAAAACAAATATACTCTAAAACAATACTACTTTACATTCATAAATACAAAAAAAAACAAGAAATAACAACAATCACACATATTAGAAACAAAAACACAAAGTTTGGACAAAAAAACTTCTTATACTATGGTACTAAACTCTACAACAAAATCTCACTATCCTTTAAAAATCACAACAGTAATAAATTTTAAAATCAAATAAAACACTGGATACGTTATATAGGGAGATCTGAAATAAAAAATATATTAACACCAAATACAGACTAACACCGAAACCACTTAACTGCACTTAAAACACTTTACCTTACAAATATTATTTATTTTTCAGCAATCACATCAATTTAATATAATTTAATTTCATATCTTGTAAATGAAATCCTCAGCACGGGAAATCCCAGTGAATTATCATTATTTGTTATTTTATTATAAAAAAGAAGCTCATAAAACATTATTATTATTACTATTATATTATTGTTTACAAAAATATTGTCGAAACTCAAAAATCCATAATTCAAAAAAACACACTCATACATCCACTCAAACTTATGCTCCTGACACGTAACTTGTAATTATTCATGATATATGCTATTATAGTCTTCTTGTATTTACATTACGTCTAGTTGAAATGAAAAATTTTACATTTGAAAAAGCATTACCTTCTGCAAAAAGTCTTGGTACATCAAGTTTTTCAATGACCCAGTCCAGAAAATATTCTTTCAGTTGATAAAAAAATTTGATGGAGTAGTTCCAGATGGAATATCAAAGTTAATTAAGCCAAGTAAATCGGGGCTGTCTATAATATTCCCATTATCACCCCGGTGAAAGATAGAAACGTTGCTTAAAATTACTTTTGTCATGTCTTGTGAAAAAATCTGAATTGCCAGGTATATATCAACTATACTTTTATCGACCAATCGTTCCACTGATCTAACGATAACTTCCTGGAGCCAAGAGCGAACGAAAATAAAATAATTATTGGAACCGGATACTGGTTAAAATCAGTTAATCAATTTATTGGTTATAAAATTAAACGAAAATCGTTTAGTGTAATTAACTGGTTAATTGGAGGCTCTGGATCCGCCCTTATTTTTCATCCACTAATTATCCGGCCAAATTTGAATGTCAGTTCACATATCCAACAGGCCGTACTATCAAAACCCGGCAGACATTTTGCCATATTTTTGTCCCTCGTCTATCCATCAAGCTGTCAACATTTTATTTTTTCATACTTGCCTTGTATTGATAAAAAATGAGGGTAGGTTGAGCGGATTGAATTACAAATAAATTGGGAGGATAATGATCATTTATCATCCATGAGAAGTGATACTTTTAAAAAGAATATTTTATTTTGTAATACAATAGTTTTACTTGCATTACTATCCGCCCTTACACGGGTTTCAATACTATTATTCAAGTTAAACCTTTCCTTATCGGCGCTGTCAACTGAATTGACATGTCTCTAATTATTTAAGTATCTCTGTAAATATACTAAACACTTGTTTTTATTTATTTTATTATTTAAACGCCCAGATAGCTTTTATATACAAGTACATCATTTTTAAATCACGTAAAAAATTTTTAAAAAAACGCACAAAAGTTAATTACACTTGAAATAAGAAAAAAAATGCACCAAAGCTAAAAATATACAGGAATATAAAGGAACAGAAAAATAAATATTACAATATCCACACAGTCAATAAGTAAATAATGTAAAAAGTAGTAGTTAACAATAATTTTAAACTAGGTAGAAATTCTTTCATACTTTTTTTTTTAATTGCCAAGTTTAGATTATTGTCAAATACACGAAGTATTTGTTACTTAGACTGTGTAAGCGTTGAATTGGGGAACAGAGAGTTAATATTTTAAGCATTCCCTAGTAATCTTCCCTACAAGCGCTTCATCGATAAGTTACCAACTCGGGTATGGGGGCTCTATCGAAGTCAGAGTAAAGTTAGCATCTCAGAAGCTGAGCGTATTGTACAGAGCCCGCAGATACAGCAGATAGTACACAACTGCTGACCCAGTACAAATCGTAAGTGTGCCCCACTATAGAATTTGGCAGCCACCTCTGGTTAGGAGCCCCAAAATATCTGAAAGGGAAATATGACATAGGCCTTGGAGGAAATAATTTTCCTCTGGCCTATCTCATCTTTGGGGATGCTATGTGGATGATCATTTAGAGGATAGGAAGGAGTGAACCTGGGTCATGAAAAGGCTTATGTTGTTGGAGGGAGGAAACATAAAGGCTGGAAAATCAATACAAGAACGAGTCGTAGAAGCGACCCATTCCCATGTGACAAATGTCAACCGTATACAAACATTGGGCGGGCGTTTGGCATGTTTCCTGACTGTGCAAAAAACTTTAAATGTCCTAATTTTATACTGAGTGTGCAGCATCCGAAGTTCGCGGAATTTTCTAGCACTGTAAGCAAACCGTTAAAAAAATGTTTAAAGCTCCAAAACTTCGGCGTTTTATCCTTTGACTTGAAAAGGCATTAGCAGTTGTGTTCGGTGGCCAGGTCTGAGTAACCCAACCGTCATCTTCCCCATCTCCTAACCCCTCCACTTCTTTCAGCTTCACAATTCACCCTAAGCGCGATTGCTATATTATCACTGGCTTCGAATAGTTGAGATTCGAGCGGTGTTCACATTAAAAACAAAGTATTTTTTTATGGAAAACATGGAAACTCATTTAAAAAAAAAATACATCAATTTTACTCATCCGAACAATGCTTCGGGCATTTTATTAAGGAATAAATAAGATTTATTTATTTTGTTGAATAATATCGGTTGGTAACATTATTTTGAATACATATTTACTATTTAAAATAATAAATCTTCAAAATTTGGTACCTACTTGCAAAAATCAACCAATTTAGAGACGTGAACTACCACACTTTGTAGACATATCCCGAACTGCTGGTGTTAAGTAAGGTTCGGCGCGTGCTCAAAATTCTAGCCGCTCGCATTATTTTGAGACGCAATTTGAATTCGGAATCGGAAAATTTTCAGCAAAAGGTGACATTCTATTTTAGTGCCTGTCAATAAGAAATGTTTTGTGTAAACCACTTTTTAATATATAAATATCAACAGGTTTCGGAAGCGAACATTCCCTCATCAGGATGGACAGTATATTAAGAAATAATAACAAGAATTTACTTAATGATATTTTTATATTAAATAGTGTTTTACAGTGTTAATATTTCTTATTAATTTTAGAATATTAAATCAATAATAATTACTTTTGTTTAAAACCACTGTATTTAATATCTACATATCTACATGTTTCAAGAGCAAAGCTCCCCTCTTCGGGATAAACAATTTACTTACTAAAATTAATGATTTTTTATTAATTACTTACCTACTTTCATCACTTATTTCTAATTTTTATCTGTGAATTTAATTTGTACTATTTATATTGTATTTTCTTAATATTTGTCTATATTTGTCATTATTTTTAGTAGGTAGATTGTTTATCCCGAAGAGGGGAGCTTTGCTCCTGAAACATGTAGATATTTACGTATTAAATACAGTGGTTTTAAACAAAGTAATTATTATTGATTTATTAAATATGATTCCACAAAGTTCCAAAGTGGCAGAATCAATATGGCAGTACCTACTTACATTCATTATTATTATTATATTACCATACTATGTCAACACTAGATTTTTTACCTTCTGTTTTTTGTATAATGGCACATAATATGAACTAAACTTGTCAATTTGATTCTCCTAAAACAAGATTATTTCCTAGTTGGGCAGTCAAAGCTTTCTTAAACGTTTTTGTTAAATAACGTGTGTTTAATTTTTTTTTTATCAAACTTAAAAGAATAAACTAAATACGTAAGTAATCTAACAAAATAAAGTGTGAACAATGTTGTAGGCCTTTTTTTATTGTTTACGATAAACATTTCCGGGTTATAAAACATGAAAACATTTTCAACATTAAAAACAGAAGACATTTGCTTGCGCGATATTGGAGTATTTATCTAGACGAGGAATTGAATCCACGATGTCCAGGTGGGAACCCTTCGCATTTATCAACTCTGCCACTAACCAGTCATTTTATTATGCGTCCTGTTTTTAAATAAATTTAAGACCGTTGTTAGAAACGGTTTATATTCCAAAAAGCTCTTAATTTCGGAGAGCTTTCTTCTTTACAGCTTTAAAATGTTAATTATTTTTTTCCAATTACGAAATCGCAGATTATGTAAATTGACGTTTTATTTGCTAATTTTATCAAGAAACCGATTTCGCAATTTACCTAACTAATATTTGATAGATAAAAGGTGACCCGTTAAGAGCTTACCGAAGGTATTCAAGGAGTAATCGGTTGAACCCCGTTTAATAATATTGAAATTCATCGTTTAGAGAGTAAAATCACGTTTTATTGTTCGAATTGGTCAACAATCAGCTCCGGTGTATTCGAAAATGTTCCGTGGGGTATTTGATTTTGATTTTATCTTTACGCGGATGGGCAATTGTTACTCGTTAGATAAAAATACCGATTACATTTATGATTAATAATACAATGATCTAACGAGGCTTAAATCTCCCGACAGGAGGATAATAAAGGCTGTTTACTGAGAATTTCGTGAGAAAAAAGAAGGAATAATACAATTAATGCAATTTATAACTTTGATATTTTAAAGGCATAGAAACGTACAGTAAATTGAGTTAAGTTGTCTATAATTGGTTGCGTTCACACTGCATTCTAACATAAAGGTGCAATCACATAATAAGTTGAACTAAATAATAAAATAAGTAATACCAGTAATTCAATAAAATCTATTGGCACAATCACACATCATTCTCAATTCTACAGCATTCTGCTACTAACGGCCGTTCTTCCCAACTTTTCGAATGATCAACCTGAGGCATCGAACTACCAATCTGTTTGTATTTTAACATATATTTGACATTTGACATTTGACGTTTCTCAACTCGTTAAAACGCATCTTATAATAATAAGTCAAATAAGTTAGGTGACGGTGACGGCCTCCATGGTCGAGGGTAAGGCTCTCGACTACGAATTCGAAGGTCGCGGGTTCAAATCCCGGCGTGCGCAAGTAAATTTTATTTAATTAATTTGTGATGTTTCACAATTAATTCATTAAAAAATAATATGTAGTATATTTGCGCACGTTCGATGCCATAGTTTCACTGGCTCCAGGGTGGTTGGGAGCAGTTGGGACTCTTGTGGGTATTCTATATAAAAAGATTCTTCAGTTTTATTTAAAGAATACAAAAACCATGTTTTGACATTCGAAAAGGAAATAAATCTTTGTCAATCAACATTTCATTCGCGAAAAATAGATCGCAAACTAATAATGACATTTGACATTTCGGTGCCATCTATTCACCCTGACAGTTTTTACAATAAGTCTTTTATTGTTGGGAGGAGCTTAATCCACAAAAATCGATATCCTAAATTGATCGAGAATTTCGTTGAGAAAAGCGTATTTGTTGCATTTGAACAGTTTTGACTTAAAATTTTGGTTCCATACCTTAAATTTTAGTTCCATACCTTACCGCAATACATCAGGGTTGGTATCAGCACTCCATTTCTTTATATTAGCGACTACATTCAAACTTATGTCTTATTTTCCGAGTTATTTCATATAAATATCCATAAAAAAACTCGACTAATATGTCTACAAATACGATGTCGGTTCGACATAAAACTCAGATATACATTCAAGTTAGCAAATATGATTTTCTGGAAATAGGCCAATTTGTGGTTTACAAAATCATGCCCCCTAGAAGCCCTAGGGAGCCGTAGACCCTCTCTATGTCCTCGTCAGATCTTTCGGATCGTATGGCAAAAAGCGTAGGCTGTGGAGAGAAAGCTACGGGACTAATGTAATCCAAAAAATAAGGCTAACCTAATGGGGACATATGAACAACCCAAGATAAGCCCATCCATTTTTTTTTTTAAATAAAAAGATTAGTCTTTTGTGGTACGAATGAATATTGTTCGTATATTTTATTTGTTTCAAAGAAATGTACGCGTATTTTGTTGGATTAAGTTATTGTACTGACGAAGCGAAGGTATTGACGTAACTAAATTAGGCTTCCGTGAAGAGGCTTTCACTTTTTCATCTGTTTCAAATAATTTATTTAATATACTTATTTAATTAATGTAAAAGAAAGCTGATTTTTACTGTGAAAGTTTTTTTTATTTATTTTTTTATTTTACGCTTGATTTTCTAACAATGAAGTTATTTAATTTTCTATCAATGGCCAAGAGAGGGCGAAAGCGAACATGTGCTCATTAATAGATATGTAAAATTTTAATAAAACCCTCATATTTAATTCATTACTACTATACACTAAATTTAAAAAAAATGCTTATCACACTTTAATCTGACGGCCTCCATAGTCGAGGGGTAAGGCTCTCGACTACGAATCCGAAGGTCGCGGGTTCAAATCCCGGCGTGCACAAGTAAATTTTATTTAATTAATTTGTGTTGTTTCACAATTAATTAATTAAAAATAATATATGGTATATTTGCGCACGTTCCAGAGTGGAAGATACTATCCGTATACTATTGAGAATTGAAACGTTGCTTGAAATGGCTTTTAGCCGTGTTTGGTGACCAGATCTGAATAGCCAGGTATTTCCCCACCTTCCTCTTCCCTTCTCCTTCCCGTCCCCAATACCTTCAGCCTCACAACATTCCCAATTGGGGATGCCATAGTCTCACTGGCTCCAGACGGTTGGGAGCAGTTGGGACTCTTGTGCGGTATTCACATAAAAATAAAAAATAAACTTGTACACTTTAAACTTTTACATCTCATATGTAATTCATTATTACTCTACATTAAATTTAAAAAAAATGCATATCATACTTTAATCTCTTATTTTTTAAACTTTTATATTTTATATTTTAAACTTGTACATCTCAATTGTAATTCATTATTTCTCTACAGTAAATTGAAAAATGCATATCATACATTAGTTTTTTATACTTTAAACTTTTATTCTTTTTTATTTCAAATTTTACATCTCATTTGTAATTCATTCTTTCCCTAAAGTAAATTTATAAAATGCATATCATACTTTAAACTTTTATACTTCTATACCTTATACTTAAACTTTTACGTCTCATACGCAATTCATTAATACTCTACACTAAATTAAATAATGCAACATACTTTAAAAACAACAAAAAAAAACAAAAAATGTTTGTTTTGTATGCAAATCTATAGTTTTAATTAGAGCTAGATGAAATCTTACACACTTGATGTTAAAAATAAGACGAAGTACTAGTGGCGAGGGTAGGAGTGGGGGTAGGGGTAGGGCTAAGAGTAGGGGTAGGGGTAGGAGTAGGGGCAGGGGTATAATTTTTTATATATAACCAAAAAAATAAAAATACATTTATTATAAGAATAACTATATAACATGTGCTATACTCGTAAAGTGCGAAAAAAACGAACCCGAGAACCTAACCCAACATATCCAAATTAATAAATAAAAATAATATATTAATAATAATAAGATAGATTAGGTTGTTGAGATAGTTTTTTTTGTCGTATTTGAATGTGTTTAATATGACTTAGAAAGCGATTCATAAGTGTGTTGATTTATCATCGAACCCCTTCATGGCTAGGTATGGCATTTTCTTCCCCTCCTCGATACCTCCAGCTTCACAACATACCCCAATTGGGGATGTCATCGTCTCACTGGCTCCAAACGGTTGGGAGCAGTTGGAACTCTTGTGTGGTAATCACATAAAAAAACGAGAAAAATAAGTTAGTTAGTTCAACCTGCAAATTCCCAGTCACGCGCTTCGAGTCAATGGCTCAGAAAATGTCATTACGCGTGATCACTGACTTAGACCAGTAGGCTAGTTTTACTAAAAATCCCGCTGTTCACATCCCGGTTGTGGCAGAACGCTTTTTTTAATATTTTGGTTTACTTACTCGCATATTTTTAACAATAATGATTTCTCACACAATTTTTTTAAATATGAAATCTAAAACTCGTTTCCACTAGTAAGTTTTTATTTCGGTACATTTACAACCAATATTAAAAAAAAAATCTCTTTCAATGGGGTAGAATCTTCTATATATTCAACTTTTTTCATTTAGCACAAAAAAATTGCCTGCCATATTCAACATAGGTAAAACATCCCGTAATATTAATATTGGAATTACCTGAAATGTTAAAATAACAGTAATTTTTCATAGTTTATCAATCGTCTCATTTCAAACGTTCATTTTTTTATTTTTTTAAAAAGATACAGGGTTTAATAGTCTTCAAAGGCCAAAGAAGCACTTTTTTTTACTGAAGGGTAACTTATTACTTACGTAATGTACACACGTGGAAAGTGATTTAAAATTTACTAAACAATTTAGTTGCTACTTATCGCTGCCCTTGCTATTGGCTACGTGTGACAGGCATTAATAGAAATTAATTTAATTAATTTTTTAATAGAAAATTACAGTATCACTAAAGACGCATTTTTAATATTTAATATAAAAAATGTATATAGATAAATAAATTAAAAATTACGTTGTAATCACTACTTTAGTAATATAAATATATCAACATGTTTCGAAAGCGAAGCTTTCCTCATCGGGAATCTACAGAACTACAGAATGCTAAAAAATAATAATGTCAAGTATAGACAAATTATAAACATAAACAAAAATTGATTAAAGTATGTAAAAATATTAAAATATTAATAAATATTTGTATTAAAGTATTAAAGTATTTTGCGCTATGCACAAAAATCTTGTCTTAAAAATTTTAGTTTATCAATTAATATGTAATAATTAATCAAATCTGGTTATTATTACCGGTCAGTGGCTGAGTTGGCATCGCGTTTGGGTCTCACCCAGGCGTCGTGAGTTCAATTCCTCGACTGGCTAAGTCCTCCATTACGACACAAGCAACATCTTCCGCTTACTGTGATGGTAGTAATAGATTTTCAAATATTGTCAGGTTATTCGTAACCAGGGAAAAATTGTCTTTCTTTTTCAAAAAAAGTAAAAAGTTAATAAAAAATTATTATAAAACATTGAATAACAAATATATATTAGAAATTAAAAAAATAAATAATTTTAATTATTAATGTTAATATGAAAATAAATTAAAGAGGTAGATATTTAAAAAAATATATTTGATTGTAGATAGATTTAATTTACTAATAACACTTTTTATAATTTCTAAAATTTCAAATTTGTCTAATTGTAAACCGGTTGTATTTGTACGCAAAATTTTTAAACCTTTATTTATATCAATAGAATGATTGGTTTCCTAAATATTTTCGGCAAATTCAGAATAATTATTATTACTTAAACACCTTAGGCGTTCCTTATTTATAATATTAAAAATTCTTGTAAAGAAGATTACAAAAATATATTTATATTTTAAATAGTTTCAATTTCCTTAGTCAATACTTAATCCACCCCTTTTCCGACGATAATAAATATGAAAAGTTTTTGCATATATTCAATCTTCGCAGCATTTTAATTTTCTAAAAACTCTTCAGGCCACATGGGTTCACTAAACTAATTTTGCAATTTATCATTCCTCCTCGCCTTTCAAATAATATAAAAACACACCCTTCTCAAAAGCCTAATAGGAATTCTTCGCCCACTTTGAAATTCTTTAAACGCTTCATACATACTCTCGGATAGGTCCGTTAGGGTGAACCGTCCAACTTACACTTTTTTTTATTTTTACCAACCGGTTTCGCTTATCCCAAGCTTCGTCGGGGTAAAATTTAAAACCAAACAAAAATATATATCGTGATCATATATATAAATGGGTGAGACATGATACAAAATAGAATAAGAGGGAGACACAATATGAAATGAAACAATGGAACAGTGAGACAGAGATATTTTATTTTATTTTATTTTAGTAAATAAAACAGGCAATATGCCCAAAACTTACATACACGAATGTTTAAAAAGTAATAACAATTAATAAGTGTAGTAAAAAACAAATATTATCTGGCAAAAATGATACTAAAGCAAATTACAAATAAGTGAAAGATCGATAACATATTATAAGTAGGTGTATAAACTAACTCCTTATTGTCACGCTGTGCTGATGGTACACTTTTACTTACTTAATAAAGGGCATCATCACATTATCAGTTTGATATTAATGGTAAACGTTTTTTTTTAAATTGATTAATTTTGTCATCAAAAATGTCTATTTCATTATTAGAGCAGTGTATAGTATTGTAATTTCTTAATATCCGCGGCAAAGGAGAGAAATATCCCGTATTTGTAAGATAGGTTTTAATGTAAAAAAAATGTCTTTTATCATTCTTGTTGGTGTATTAATGTTGATTTGTAATAAAATGTTTGGTGTATCAATTGATGCATGCATAATTTTGTACAAAAGGAATGCATCAGAAAGTTTACGTCTGACTGACAGATAATAGAATGGGACAATATATAAAAGAGAAAGGCCCGAAAATGGCATTAAACTCCGAAATAGCTGTCACAATAATAGAAAAAAACTAAAGATACTTGGATAACATAATAATAACATTATTAAAATTTTAATTATTAATTATTTTTATTGAGATCTAAAAACTTCATTTTAATATTTAATTATTAATAATAATAATAATAAATGGATTATTTTTATAGCGCCGTTTTCGTGAGAAAATCACCTCAGAAGCGAAAATAATATTAACACAACCTAAATGAAACATGAAAACGGAAAAAAATGACAGAAAATAAAAATATTTCAGTCTGGGACTTGAACTCAGGAGCTTTGCCTATCTGGGATGGCATAAATTGAACTGGTCTCATTAGCTAAGTCGGTTAAGCAGTTGCACCGTATAGGCAGCGGTCCTGGGTTCGAGTCCCAGATGCGACTGAAATCTTTTTATTTTTTGTAATTTTTTTCCGTTTTCATGTTTCATTTAGGTTGTGTTAATATTATTTTCTACAATGATTAAATAACTTTATTACATTTGATTTACATTAAATTTAAAACTATCAAGTTAAAAGTTTGAAGAAATTATATTATTATTATGTTTTATTTGTTCTGTGATCTCTGTTAGGGGACCATAAGATTTTATGGTAGAAGCATCAAAAATATTATCAAAGGTTTTATTTTTTAAATTGTATTGTAAGTATTCAAATGGGCAATTTTTAGGACTCTTCTGTTGGTACGTTCCACCCTAGAGTCTGAACCATCAAGATCTTGTAGTAGCACGATAAAAACACCAAGAGCGTCGTAATTACTTCTCTATAAGCTATTTTGTAAAATATATGATTTATTATTTATTGGCATTTAGCATCTATTATTAAGGGAAGATAAAACCTACCCCGCCATAAAAAAGAGCCTCGATTGAGGGGGCGGTTTTGATGAATATGTGAAATCAATACAGTATACCTGGTTTGATGGTAGGAAGGTGTATGTGGTCCGAAGTTCTAGATACTTTCTGTATCGCCCTGGTGAAAGACCGCCATTTGGAATCAACCCGCGCTGGGAACTTCATCTCAAGAAACATAATTTTTAATTTGTCTGTATAAAAATTAGTCATGTGCATAATTCGTGACCGGTTTCAGTCTAATATTCTCAGGTCTCATACATGTCCAAGTAAAAGTCTGGGCAGAATTACTTTTCCCCTCTCTCAAATCAAATAAATTTGAAGCAACATTCCAAAGCGTATACTATTTACGACAAATTTTAGATAGACCGAGAGGGAAAGAGCTCGACATTGTTATGATATTTGCCCTAATACGGAATTTATGTATCCTTATAATAGGCACCTGCCTATGTTAACTGTGTTTGGTGACTAGATCTGAATAGCCAGGCACTACTTCCCAGTCTTCTTCTTTCCACTTTCTTCTCCTCCCTCTCCCTCCAGTCTCACAACTTACCCCAATTGATCCTATAGTCTCACTTGCTCTGGACAGTTATAACAGTTTGGCAAATAAAAATATCGTATTAAAACAGAATTACACCATGAATTGACAGTTTTAAAACGAGAAATAATCTTTGTTTTATGTTCTGAGACTTTGACATTTACCAAAAATAAAACTACGTATCCTGGCGTATCCAAACATTTTTCGAATGTTCATACAGTTTTTATAAGTTTCGATAGAGATATTTATAAATAGGAGGATTTACTGTCATATCAACGCTCGAAAGCCTCTTGACGAAGGTTTCAAAGAATAGTTCAAAGTACATACGAGTATATGTCACATCTATCACGAGGAAAGGATCAGTACGGATATTTTATAAACATATAGATGCCCGTTGTTGATTCTTGTTTCAAGTGAATGAGGTTGGGCTTAAAGAAAACACTGTTGTTGGAATGTTTTCAAGATTATTATTATTTTTTTTTAAATTTAATTTCTACATTATTTCTACATTTTCAGAAGTGAGGTAAGGAATTAATATAAGAAATACATATATATAAAAATAAAATAAAAAACATATATATATATAAATATAATAGTTTTTTTTCATGGACCTCCTCACTAGGAGATTCTGTGCCGAGGCGAACTAGGTTTTGAATAAGGAGGTTCTCAGCGACTTCTGTATTTGAATTTCAAGGTTTTGCTATGATATTTTCAGTAATTTCTATGATGTAGATTTAAAAACACCGGTCAGTTCTTCTTCCGTTAATTCCCGAAGCTAAGTTTTGCTGGACTTAATGCAATTATTTATTCAATTTTGTTTGATGGTGGGAGTTTGTTGTATAACTTTACAGCTAAAAATTCGGAGCTTCTTTGTTGAAAGTGAGTATTACACTGAGGTACTCGTGCTTGTCTATTTGTTTTGCTTTGGTATTATGGTTATGAGATATGTTTTCAATTTTGTGTTTTTTGGTCTTGGAACGATACTATCACGTCGAGTATAGAACTGAAGAATCTTCCATATTTGCCAAAATCAATATAATAATATCTATCACACTCTATTCTAAAAAATAGAAACTTTCCGTATTCCTTTTTAAATAAGCAATTTAACCTTCTCCCAACCTCTTGTGCGAATATGTCGACTGTATGACATTCAATAATGTGGCAGGTTAATTGACATTAAAATGAATAAATACATTTTTTAATTGATAAACTAAAGTTCTTAAAAACTTAAGACAAGATTTTTGTGCATAACGCAAAGGGTAACAATTATTTTTATAAACAATAATTATTAGCCTGAAACACTCATTCAAATTGAAAAAAACCTTTCCGAGCAAAGATAAATGTCGCCGACAGGACTCGAACCTGCACCCTTCTGATGTCCGGTCAGATGCTCTACCGTTGAGCTACGTCGGCTTATCGCAAACCCACAAAATACATTTTTAATTAATTTCTCAAACCATTGGTATTCACTTTATGGCATCATTATTAATAAACAATTTTTTTTAAATTGCTTTATTTTCAACACTTTATAAATATATATAAACATCTACGTGTTTCGAAAGCGATGCTTTCATAATTATTATTAACATATTCATGAATATTTATGTATTCATATATTCCTGATGATGAAAGCATCGCTTTCGAAACATGTAGATATTTATGTATATTTATAAAGTGGTGAAAACAAAGCATATTTGTTGAAAAAATCGCAAAACATCCTAATTTAATTATTTAGCGACAGCAAGCTATTTTTCTAAATTTCTAGTTTCTCTTGATATCTAGTACTTCTACCTCTATATTCACTTCTCTTTTTTTTGTCACTTGACACAAACATAACAAAAAAGACGCTCGATGATCCGAGAGGAGCTAAACATGGAACAAGTGCTACACTTCATAGAAATGTCGCAATTGATGTGGCTTGGGCACTTATTAAGAATGGCAGAAGGTCGAATTCCGCGGAAAATTCTGAGTGCTATTCCAGAGGGAAGACGTCCAGTGTGCTTCCCCAAATACAGATGGGAGAAGTAACTCCAGAGCCCGTGTGAGGAAAGGCAAGATCTACTATAAATAGAAAGCTGCCACGGACGTAGCGTAGAATATGGACGATTGGAGGCGTCTTGTCGATGCGATGGGAGTATGCGACTGGAGTATAACAAGAGAAAGAAGATGTATGTGTGAATGACTTCCTAAACAGAAAATTTTATTAATTGAAAAACTAAAGTTTTTAAGACAAGATTTTTGTGCATAGCGCAAAGGGTAACAATTATTTTTATAAACAATAATTATTAGCCTGAAACACTCATCCAAATTGAAAAAACCTTCCGAGAAAAGATAAATGTCGCCGACAGGACTCAAACCTGCACCCTTCTGATTGCCGGTCAGATGCTCTACCGTTGAGCTACGTCGGCTTATGGCAAACCCGCATCTGACCGGCAATCAGAAGGGTGCAGGTTCGAGTCCTGTCGGCGACATTTATCTTTTCTCGGAAGGTTTTTTCAATTTGGATGAGTGTTTCAGGCTAATAATTATTGTTTATAAAAAAAAAAGAAAATTTTAATTTACACTTTGCAAATAATACCGAATTCTTAAAATTCCATAATTTCATCACGCTTCAAACGATTAATATTTGAAAAAGAATTTTGTTTTTTTATTTGCCCGCATGTTCAATTCAATTCCGCAATTTCGACATTCTTTACCCTTTCAAAATATCGAACCGAAGTAATACGTACGATCATAAATTGATGCACGAGTATAAGATGTATCGAGAGCATCTCCTGTCCCGATCCCATCCTCCTCTTCCTCTCCCCCCTTCCTTCTGATTTCAGTTTTTTTTCTAATAAAATATCTGTACTTAACCACTGGTAGCATAAGAAACTTTATTGGCTTACCTTTTGTTGAATTTGTTTTTATATAAATCTGTATGAAAAGCTGTTTGTTTCTTACAAATAAATAAATAAATGAATTCACATATATGTGTATACTCGTATATGAAAATAAAGATAACTTTAAGCTATAAATAATTTATCTAAAGCCTTCTGGCGGATTGTCAAGCATTTCTATTGAAGATAAGTCTTGAATGACTTTATTTTAACTGTAGCAAACCCTAGCGCGTATTTATCAGAGAAAACAAAACAATCGCATCGTTTTACTACTAAACCTTTAATTATTCCAGTGATTCACAGTCTAAATTGAGAGTCTGAGGGCGTATTGAAACGAACAGAATCAGATGACAGAAAATACGTTATTCGGAAAAGTGTTTTTCTAATTTTGTTGAAATAACAAAGTTTTTCGGTTCTTAGGGATTTGTAATCCGACATTTAACAAAATCTAGCCGTCAAAAGAGAAAAATCAAACGTACGAAAACAATTTGCCACTATGAACAAGACAATCGTGAATCATAATACTACTACATTTTGAAACAGCGCGCCATTAAAACTACACCCTAAAATATACGCATGTACCCATATCCATCCATAGGAACAGAATTCAGAACGCACATATGGGCAGAAAATTCGTATGAAATATTTCATACGAACAATAAACACGAATATTTTAGGGCCGTTCCTCAATTTTTAACTATTCTTTGATACTTGTTCGCACTTCTCAAGTTTAATCGTCGCACACCTCTGAGAGTCAGGATGAACCTATTAAATATTCGAAAATATGCATTTTAATTTTTAGATAGTTAAAATAATATTTTATAGACCCATACTTTATGTCATAGAAATGATGAACATATGTAAAAATTCGTACGGCAAAAAAAAATGTTAATAATTTTTACTATTTCTTTATTTAAGTTTTTAATCCAGCAGGACTGGGTGGATAGTGCAAAACCCAGTCTGCCATATCAAATATTATACGTACGATTTATAAATTGTTTAAGAGAGAGTAAAAAATCGTCTAATCAAAACACCCCCTTATGTTGTTAGCATTGCATTCGGAACATCTGACGTCATGGATCTCGGCCGGGAGTATTTTGGATTTGTACGGAAAATTTTATTTGTCGATTTTGTTTTGTATTTGTTTAGTTTTGGCGTAATTTAAACTTAATTTGGGTGACTTTAAGTTCTATATTTGTCTCTCAATATAAAAAAAGCCTCAATGAAATAAATAAAAATAAATTAATGTGGGCAAACCAATTGTCAATACGGATACTATGGTAATGTTAATGTTAAAAACTAAAATTATTATTTCTACAAGTGATGTAAAATAACTTTGTGGAGAAATATTTATTAAATCAATAATAATTACTTTGTTTAAAACCACTGTATTTAATATGTAAATATCTACATTTTACAGGAGCAAAGCTCCCCTCGTCAGAATGAACAATTTACCTACTAAAAATAATTACAAGTGTGAACAAATAATAATAAAATAGAACAAATTAAAAACACAAACAGGTAAAAAAAAAATGTAAGTGACGAAAGTAGGTAAGTAATTAAATAAAAATGTTAAAACATCAAAAAAAAAATACTACGGAATATTAATAAAATATATTTATATACGTATATGTATTATTGCATAAAATAAAGAAAATACTGAAAAGAATAAAAAAAATACTAATATTTATTATTTAAATTTATATTTATAATATTATAAACGTAGTAATTAATGAGAAAATAAATTTAGAGTTAACTATTTAAAAAAATATATTTGATTATTAATAATGTTTAATTGACTATTAACACATTTAATTATTTCTAATATTTCAAATTTATCTAATTGTTAATCAGTTCAATTTTTGTACGTAAACATTTTAAACTCTTTTTTATAATAAAATATTGATTTGTTTCCAAAACATGGTCGGCAAATTAAGAATAATTATTATTACTTAAACACCATAGGTGCTCCTTAACTTAGTATAAAAATGTCTTTAAGTATCGTTTATAATTTGTCTATTCTTACATTACTTTGTTCTATATTTACCATTTGTTTATAATTTGCATTATTATTTTTTAGTATTCTGTATGTCCTGATGAGGAAAGCTCCGCTTTTGAAACATGTTGATATCTATGTGTTAATACAGTGGTGATTATAAATTCATTTTTAATTAATTTATTTATAATGACGCCACAAAGTGCATACCGATATTTTAAAGAAATTATAAAATAATACAATGCTTTACCAATAGTTCTTGATTTAGCTTCTTCTAAAACGTTCCCTAAGACAGGCTTTCAAAAAGAAAATATAAATTATTTTTGGAATTACTTTGCAACATTCCTAAATAAATTGGGCCTGCTAGCCGCCACAATCTCGTCGACTTCAACCTTTCAGTAGGATTTATACCTTTGTGTGGCGTTTATAAAACTGACATTATTTCCCCGTGAAAGGGGTATTAACCGACTTGACAGTATTTTATAGAGACGATAATAAATTGTTACCCCAAATAGATTTATCTCAAGTACTAATATTACCAGCAAACACTTCAACCGTTATAGAGACTTGATAAACTTATCATTAAACGCTTAATGTTTATATTGTACGATAGTTATTTTTAGATACGGATAAAGGGAATCATAGGGTGGAATCGATTTTATGATTATGCAAATCTACTGATCAGTGAGAAATCTATTTTTTTCTTCTGTGGAATAAAGTTACGAAATTGTAAATTCTTGCTAGTCGTTTGGGTGCTATCATTGATTTGGCATTGAAAGTAATGCCTTTTGACGACTATCACTATCTCTAAACGATGAAACATTCATTTGAAAAATTTATTTCATTCCAAATATTTATTTTTTTCAAAATATATCTAAATAATAAAGTTCTTAAGTAGTTACATACTTGTGTTTTCCATTTTGAAAATATTCTACCCTAACAAACCTTCTTTTGAATATGTAATCTTGGGCTAACCTCAATACAACATGGAAGGTCAATGTTTTTCATACTTATTTTAACCGCCCTGCCATTGGGTTATTTTTCAAAAAGTAGGTAAAAAAAAAACATTGGCTTTTTTTTCCACGTGCTTGGGGAGTATCACTGATTAGCGGCGTGACTTGTATGGGAGAATACGAAAACAACCGAACACATCCGTTAGCTTCGGCTTACCTCGGCATACTAAAAGCGATAACGCAGGAACGAACTTGATGTATACGACGTATCACGAACGTTTTGTGGGTTTCGGTTATCGTTATTTTTTAACCTGAACGTACGGGATACGGTTTGTTGCGTTCGGGCGATGATATAGCGGCCGTATCACGTACGTTCGTATGGTTAAAACGTTATAACAACTATTGGATTTCATTCAAACTACTCTCAAAACCTTCCCGGCACTAATAAGAACGAACTGCGATATTTCCAGCAAAACCGGTCTAGTAATTTTTGAGAAAATCGAGGACAACAGACAATCATTCATTTTTATATATAGAGATTTATTAAATAAAATAAACACTTTGTTTTGAACCACTAATTTATTCGAAATACATCACCAACCGGTTTCACTTATATCAAGCTTCTTCACGGTAAAAATTAAAACTATGCAAAAGTACGTAGAGTTTGCATATATATAGGTGAGATATTAAAAAAAATAATAAGAGGGAGAGAAAATATAAAACGAAACAATGGAACAGTGAGACAGAAATATGCTTACATGTAACAGAATACAAAAACACATAAAAAAAAGAAAGAGGCAGAACGTCAACGGAGCGATTAATACTTGCAGGCCTAACATACTATGCAGATAAATAGAATGGTATTGTGGCGTATCAGGGTGCCAATTTTTCATTTTTGTAGATTTACTATTTACTTTTGGTAGAATTTATCAATTTTTTTGATATGTAGATTTAATTTCTTTGTTACGGATTATTTTGTACTAAAACACTTTTGCGATGTATTTGTATTTATTCAGTGGCGAAGTGTGTTTTACATTAGTATTAGGTACTAGAGATTTTACAGAGTGTCTGCGTCAGAAACATAGTGTTACTCCAAATGATATTAACTGTGTCCGTGTCTAATTGAAACTATTTTAATGTCTTCTCATAGAGGATACTTGGAGCTTATATAGTGGTATAATAATCAATGTTTACACGTATTTAAATATCATTTGAGGTAAACTTTCACATATCATATCTTATTGTTTAATACTAAATAATTACACAAATGGTTTGATATAATAATATATGATTAGTAATGACAATATTGACCTTATATCAAATATACATATTTGTAGAACTCATTGGTGCGACGAGCAATGATAAAGATAGTGAACCAAATAGGTTCAAAGTGTTTTCAGTTTGCTGGATGGATCGGTACATAACATCTTGAGCAAATTATCAATTTTATTGGAGTCGAGTCTTAATTAAATTTGCGACATATTTAAAAAAAAAATAAAACAATAACTTTGTTTACATCTCTTTTATTTGTTTTATACTTTTGCCGTCCTTTTTTTTTAAATTTATTTATGGGTGTTCTCAGATGACTGAATTTAAAAAAAATAGATGTGTTTATTAAAAATAGTTTTATATTTACATACCGAAAAGCTGCGCTTGCCCTAATAAAAACGAACAATAAAAGAAACTAAAATTTCATTTATTAATAAGTGTTATTCCGTGATTTTGGTTAGGAACTTGTACCCTCATTACAGGGGAAAATTACCATATTCTAATATTCCTCACGTACGTGATATATATATTATTCATAACCGATCATGAAAAGCTACACACAGCCTACCTTTGGCCATAGATCAATTCACGACGCTGCAATATACAATTTGGGCAGTGTAAGAGAGACAGAGCACAGTATTTTCTGTATTTCCATTATCTCTTTCGGGGCTAGAACCAAAAGGTTCTAAGTCAAAGGCACTCCGGCATCCATTTAAATCTAAGTGAAAGGCACTTCAAATGTGCATTCTTTTTTAATGATGTTATGGTAGGAAAGATGCATATTCTTTTTTTATTTGGAATTTTATCATATTAAATCATTGATTGAATCATGAATTCATATAATTTATTTGCCTTTCTACCAATTTGTTTGGATTCTAAATATCACCGGACTCCAGATTGCTGAAGGAAAAAAACCCTAGGATTAATCCTAAGATATCTTTTTTGTATATGCTTTAATATAAATGATAATATTCGGGTAAAATAACACTTGAGATGTCTCAATAATAATGGGTTCTCGAAATTCGCCAACCACCTCTTAGAAACCGACCAAACATTCAATAAAAACACAGGCACTAGTTTACTGCATAAAAATGGAATAGGCATTCGACTAGATAACTTAGAAGCATTATAAATAAGGAAAGCCAAAAACACTAATAGTAGACTCATTAATAATCAAATAAATTTAAATAAAAGCCCAATCTAGGTACCTGCTCCCCTCCCACCCTTGGCCCTTCACTCGCCTGTTTTATCAATCTACAACACATGTGTATCTTAATTCTTAGTTTAGTTGTTTACTGCCCTGAAGAAGCTACGGTAGTAGCGAAAACCGGTCGGTAAAAGTATATACCAAATAAAAGTGATGTAAACAAAGTTATTGTATTATTTTTTAAAATAATTTTTTTTTAAAATCACTTATTATTAAAAAATTGTGATTTGTCGAATATCACAAATAACATAATTTTTGAAGCATTTTTATGTTGTTTTTTGTGTCCCAGTATGTATTCAATATATTCCAATTTTGAAAACAAACGACACAAAATAATCATCAATTTTTTAACTTTTCCTTATTTTTTTTTCTTCTCTCTATTGTGTATTAATTATTCATCATCATAAAATTTTACTGAAAAATACGGTTTTCATGAAAATAGAAAATGAATATGATTAAGGCTTTAAAAAATCCAGTAATCCGAGCACACCCATACATAAATTAAAAAAACCTTTTTTTTTCAAATGTAAAAAATTCAGGTTTGCGAAATACTTTTCATGAATTTTGTCACTAGTATGTGGGGTCGTTCCCTGATTAATTGACCTTAGACTTCAATGGAAAATAACAAAGTACTATTCGCCAACCCTCGCAGAAACATAGATTAATTTCTATGGTCACTTCACAACGAGTAGGGATTCGATGAATGAACGGGACCTACCGAGGCGAAGTCTCGCGGGCGGCTTTGCTGTCATCGGCAGCCTTGCCATAAAGGCAGCCGTGAATTCAATTAAATGAAGTTGAAATGTTATGTTCACGGTGGAACGGAATCAAATGCGAGTCCGGTTCCATGTTTTCCACTTGTGGTAAGTTAATTAAAATAATTAATTTGTTAAGTTTGCAGCTTAAATCAAATCCCTTTTTTTTCAATGTTTTTTGCTTTAATCCTTCATGGATGTTTTTTGCCGTCATATCAGAGTAAATAGAAAAAAGGCGAAATTATTTTTAATGTTATTTATTTGATTTTTATAAACAATAATTATTAATCTAAAACACTCATCCAAATTGAAAAAACCTTCCGAGCAAAGATAAATGTCGCCGGCAGGACTCGAACCCGCACCCTTCTAATGTCCGGTTAGATGCTCTACCGTTGAGCTACGTCGACTTATCGCAAACCCGCCAAGTTAATCAATATATACTAGTGTTCCATTCAATAATTACTGTTTTTATTATATTTTCACCTGTAAACAACCAACTTTATTAGTATGAGAGAGGCTTGTAACGGCTAAATCCCTCAAATAGATATTAATATTATTTATTTGAGCTTATTTCAAAGCGTTTTGGATAATTTAAGTATAGTTTTGACTTATGACGTATTTCTAAATAATGTTTAATAGAAAATAGTATATTTGTTAAGAGAGGACAGTCAAAAACAAATCGATGACCCAGTATTAAACTGCAGATAAAGAATATTTAGTATATTCGCGCATGTTAAAATATGTACGAGTATATAAAATTGTCGAATTGTATTACCATATTTGTCATTGTTCTTTCTGTTATAAATTACTCTATATAGGACAATCGTCTGTCTTAAACGATTCGAAAAAGGTTTGTATTAAGCTGGTTATTTTTATTTTTTTACATGAATACCCCATAAGAGTCCCAACTGCTCCCAACCTTCTGGAGCCAGTGAGACTATGGCATCCCCAATTGGGGAATGTTGTGAGGCTGAAGGTATTAGGGAAGGGAAGGAGAAAGGGAAGAGGAAGGTGGGGAAATACCTGGCTATTCAGATCTGGTCACCAAACACGGCTAAAAGCCATTTCAAGCAACGTTTCAATTCTGAATGGTGGTCTTTCACCAGAGTGATACTGAGAGTATCTTCCACTCTGGAACGTGCGCAAATATACTGTATATTATTTTTTAATTAATTAATTGTGAAAAAACACAAATTAATTAAATAAAATTTACTTGCGCACGCCGAGATTTGAACCCGCGAACTTCGGATTCGTAGTCGAGAGCCTTACCCCTCGACCATGGAGGCCGTCGGTTATATTTTAATGTTTGAGTATTTTCAAACAGGTTTTTCGCTAATCAAAGAGCCAAAGATTTTTTATTGTTTTTGTTTCTATTTAAAACTGGCAAGAGCTCCTTTTGGCTAGGATTTTGATACCCGCATTGTAATTTATGGATTTTCGAACTTGTTGCTGTTCTGGGCCATCGATATGTAATCTACAGTTCCCACTTCAAGATTAATCTTTTAATAATTAATTTTTATCTTTAAATTGTGTAAAATCGATTGTTAGATTCTCCCGGCATCGCCCGGGTGAATTACCAACATTCATAAATCTGAAATGCCATGTACTCCTTCCCCTCCCAATTGTGTCTCATAACATACTTCAACGTGCCATAGTCCCACTGGCCTCGGGCAGAGACTGTAGTATGGTAGTAATATAATAAAAGCAGAAAATCTATTTTATAAAGTAGTAAACAGGTTAGAATTAAAACCATGAGCTCTGGAATCTTGAAACTTGCACAGCTTTTATCGTCAAACTATTTATATAATCGATTTAATTTAATTTATCAGTTACTTGTGAAAATAACAATTTTTATTCGAAAGATTTTTTTATAAAATTGATATTCACATCAATCGATCGTACTTCCAACGATTCTCTGTTTTGAACGATGATTTTCCACCAGGGCGATACTGAGAGCATCTACTGTTTGTCCGCCCCCAATGTTATCTATATCAAAACATACCTTAAGTTTTTGTTGACTTCTTTTGCCTCATAAACCCATTTAACATTTCCTCAGAAGTTCAAAGAATAATACGTCATTATTGTATGCAGAGAAAAGACGCAAATAAAATATATGACTGTAAAGCTAAAGAGGCACTTCATTCTTTATTTTTGTATGGAGAATATAATACTTTACAGAGCACGTACCAAAGACTGAAAAAAATGGTGAATATACGAATATAAGAGATGAATTACAATGGCAAAGGAATATTAAACAGAAAAGAGATGTTAAGCACGATATAAGGTATATAATAATACGAGTAATATAGTAAAATGCGAAAGGTGTTAAGCAAGGTTGTGTGATGTATCTTCATAGTGGAAAATGTGTATTATATTAAATGGAACAATCGCTTTGTTTTTAACTACTAAATTAATTTGAATTATATTTTGCTAATACCGCGAACATTTCGTATATTTGACATTTGACGTTTCTCCTCCGTGAAAAAACAAGCAAAAACGTAGCGTATAATAAGTAAAATAAATTAGGTTCGCTTCAGATTTATTTAAATCATACAAAACCTTGTTTTTGGCGTTCGAAAATGGTTAAAAATAAATAATTGTCATTCAATATTAAATAGTTCACGAATAAAATGACGTTTGACATTTTGCCGATATTTTTCACTCTGTTGAAATTTTTTTTATAACTTGTTCGGAATATTTTTTTGTATTTATTGCGGTTTAAATATGTAACATTTTCTAGACATAGTTATCACAGTTTTAAATAAATTATTTAATAGAAGCACAAAAGTAATTACCACCTAACAATATGTAATTACTCCTGTACTTGTATAATTTAAGTCAATATTAAGAACGTTAACGAAACGGTAGCTAACTGGGAATTAAAACTCTCCAAAAACAAATGATATGATTTTTAATAAAACAATAACTTTGTTTATAACCACGAAAATTTTATTTAATTTTATTACGACCGACCGGTTTCGCTTAACATAAGCATCTTCAGGGTACAAAAATTAAACTGGTCAAAAATACATAGTGTGTGTTTATATATACAAAATAGAATAAGACAGAACATAACATAGAACAAAGAAAAAATGAGATAGCATGAAATAGAAATAACCGAGCGAAAGAGACAGAAGTGCACATAATGGAATACCAAGGAATAACTGAACAGGTGATTATGGGATGGGAAATTTTACGAGATTATAGGGAATATACCTAATATTGGGCTATTGGACACATTTAGTTGATTATTAAGAATTTTATTTTTGGTTTTAACAGCTTTCTTTATTTCTAGTGATTCTAAATTATTCAATCTGTTTCCATGACCATTTTTATGAAGAATATTAGCACCGGTGCTTTGATTGAAGGTATGATCTTTATCAATAAGGTGATTGGCGAATTCTGAAAAACCGTTATTATTTAGGCATCTAAGATGTTCTTTAATTCTAATATTGACATTGCGTGTTGTTTTGCCAATATAGAATGCTGAACAATCATTACAATCTAATTTATATATTCCCGAGTGACTACGCTTGTCGTCTTTATCTTTTGAGTTGATTAAAAATTTACCTAAATTATTATTTGTATAAAATGCAGGTCTTAATTCAGAAGGAAGATTTTTTACACTGCAGGAAGAAAAATGATTAATGAATAAAATACGCCGCCATTGGTAACTAAGATTGTTAATAGTGTTAATTTTATGTGGATTAGTGAATAAGAAGTTTTTAGTGGCTATTTGTTTTTGTTTTT
>JAHDVE020012197.1:0-86753 GCA_022606495.2 Halesus radiatus | reverse complement strand
CCGTTTATTGGGCAGCCTAAGTGGTTCGCTTCGTTTGGTGACTTAACAGAGATGACAGGGTTCATGGGGAGGGGTTTGTTCAGGTCTGACGGCGGGATGCGTCTACCCACAAACTTCGTGGCGGACAGGATGGGAAGAGGCCGGTATAGGGAGACCCTTTGACCTTTCCGGCCGGACTCTACCTATCGCCTTGCACTGCAGTGGGAGGGATGGATTCGTATGTCCGTCACTCCTGGATGTACTGACCCCCAGATTTATACACACCCCTCAAATATTGTTCCTTTCTAGAACTTCTCCTTTCCTTCCTTCCCTAAAAAAACCCTCCACACAGCATCCCCAAAGATAACAAAGGCTCTGAGAGAAATCATTTTCCTCAGGCCCTCCTGTGTGAAGTAAATGTAAAAAAAATAAGTTTCTGTTACTGCATGAGCATTAAATAATTGCTCACAGGGTGAAACGAGTTGTTTTTAAATTCTAATTATCTGAAGTACCCCTTGCCCGGGGTAATGTACGGTTTGGAGTTTAAAATTTTTATGTTTTAACTCTACCCCCACTCCTACTCCTACCCGGTAATTTAATAACTTATTTTGGTCGTCAAATGTGCAAAATTTCATCACGAAGTACCAAAAATTGACTATAAGGGTGGGAAAGGGGGTTGGGGGTGGTTTATCGAAATCTTTTGTTTCATTTTATTATATTTGGAAAACCAACAGTTTACAATAATTATTATGCATCGTAAAATATATTTAAAAAATGGACTAATGATAGGTTTTAAGTAGGTCAAGTGTGCAAAATTTTATCAAGCTTGGAATAAAACTGTAGATTTGTATACAAAACAAACACGTAATGCCACCCCCGGGACATTCTTATTCATATAATAAGTAGAAGAAGATGGTCAACAGCTGTCATCAAAGTTTAGAGATTTCCAGCATATAGAGGGTAATAAATGAGTACTGAATATATAAACAATGCAACTTGACGGAGCCCAGGAATTCCAGTAAAGTTAAATACGGATACATGCTGGAATATCACGTAAAACAAATACCTTACTAACTTGTAAATATCTTTGTTGGCAGTAAACATTACGATATATATTGCGATACGCAAAATGTTATACGCGTATATCCTTGTATCCTTCAAAACCTGCATAAAATAAAATAAAATATATTACCTTATTTAATCGAGGAGTGAGTATTGGAAGTAGCTTTCACATACCTGAAAAGAAAGAAACAAAATTGTTAGAAATGCGTTATTTTCAAGGAAGTCTTTGATGATGGTTTTGGTGGTACATATATTTTAACATTTTTTTTGATTAATTGGATTACTTTTATTATGTTCTCTCAAAAACTAACACTTATTGTTTTAACTAGGTTACATTGGTTGCGTAAATAACGGGATATAAAAAGAACACACGTGGCTAAATAAGATGGGAGGAGGCATCTCGGAAAGACATGGCACGATCACATTAATCAAATACTTGAGCCGGGTAATGCCCAGAGTAGGCAAAATATATAAAGTTGTATGTGTGTGGATATATTAGGGAGCTACAACTGTCTACGTCACGAACGGCAGCCTGAACGATTAAACGAAGCGTACATAAGCGTGTTCTTCTTTAGAGATAGGCAATAAAAACAACAGAAACTGTTTCGGTTTCTAAAAAGAAACGGTTACTCGAAACTGTTAAAAAATAACGTAATAATTTTGAAAAAAAAAAAAAAACAAAACTTATGTTTTAAATAGACTATTATACCCTGGGGTGATTTTTCCAATAAAAACAGCGCCATACAATAAATCAAATTATTAACTACGTTTTTTGTTCATTGTAATAATTTTTATTTATTCACAAAATTATACATCAAAAGCAAAAAATAAGCCACTCATCTCACTAGTGCAGTCCTGTTTTGAGATGAGAAGCTTTACAATTTAAGTGAAACGATATAAACCTACACAATAAAAAAAAAATACTACAAAAATAAACATAACAATCCAGTTATTTAACCATTGCAGTTGGGCAGTACATTTACAGTTGACAACAGTAACATTTCACTGAAAACCAAATATTACAAAGTGCAAGACCTATTGTTACTCCCATCAGTCACAAGCATAGGTTGTCCATACTGACCATAACAAGAGGAATTCCATGTATAATAATAATTAACAAAAACAACTCTTAATCAAAGAACTTAATAATAACATTATTAAATTTGATTAACATTAATTAAAACAAAATTAAATGGAGTTTCACGAATTAAACACAAAAGCAATTAATAACAAAAACAAAACAAAAATAATCTTTCACTTGGGATTGATGGATTGAATATATCGAGAAAATATTGATGTAGATGGGTGATTGTAACTCAAACTATCGTTGTTAACCCCGAGTACATTTCTGATGAATAATATATTGGTCTAGCGAGGCCTGAATCTCTCTACGTAAGTTAATGATGGCTGTTGTTTACTGAGAATTTCTTGAGAAAAGAAGAACGAATCTTGCAGTTGACGTTATTTATTACTTTGACATTTTAAGTCACGTTGCTTGAAATGGCTTTTAGCCGTGTTCGGTTACCAGATCTAAATAGCCAGGTATTTCCCCACCTTCCTCTTCCCCTTCTCCTTCCCACCCCAATACCTTCAGCCTCACAACATTCCCCAATTGAGGATGCCATAGTCTCACTGCCTCCAGACGGTTGGGAGCAGTTGGGACTCTTGTGGGGTATTCATATAAAAAAAGAAAGTTACAATGTCTAACTACAATTTGGAAAATTGTCTATTTTTGGCTGCGTTTGCTTCTCAGAGTTAAAAACTGATATCTTTTAAAAGAATACAGCCCCATTAAAAAATGATCTAACAAAGAATAACAGTGTTTGAAAAACACTAACAAGACAAAATGATTAATTTGCTATTAATACTAAAAGAGTACAAATATACAATAATAGGTAAATAAAAATAAGTAAATGAACTAAATGGTCACTCAGAGCACCTAGTGGAAATACGAGAAGTATGGTACCATTTCACGAAGAATTATTTCGTACTAACTTTACCTGTAACTCGTCCATACAGAGACTTCATAGACTCGGTAATAAATATTGTTCTGCGGATATTTTAAAACCTGGATTACTAAAATACAACATTGAAATTATTGAACTCTTACTATAATCTTAGTCTATCATTTTAGTATTAAACGAGCATTCCTATTGTATTTATTTTTATTCTTTCTCATTGGACTTGTAATTACAGTTGTTGACTTGAGCTATATTTGTACATTCATGTATGTACCTATTTTATAATTGAATCTACCTACATTTTATACCCACTTAATAATTTTTTTCTTATATAAAACAGATATTTTCCTATGCATACTTTATATTACGGTTTATTGTATAACCTTTATTGTAAAAAGCCTTTTTAGGCGTATTGGGCGTATAAATAAATTTGTAAGTTGAATAGAGATTTATTTATTTCAAAAACTTCTCAACCCTGAATAAAGTTCTCGCAGAACCGAAACCGTTTGGTTTGTGTATCTAACAAAGAGAACTTTAAAAAATATATATACTTCTTCATAAAAATTACTTTGCTATTATATCTCTATTTGCTAGGTACTCTCGTACGTCAGTCGCGCACCGTCTGGACGAATCTATTATGCAAATGAGATTATCATATCAAGTCCAAGACAGGTTTCCAGATATCCTGATTAAAATGACATAGACATCTTGTATTTTGTCCGATCAGTGAATTATCAACATTTTGCAGGAACACTTCTTGTACAATTCTTTTTAACGTACGGCACAAGCAAATGCTTCGAATAGAAGAGTAGTATACTTACTCACGTATTCGAAGATGTTAAATTTTTTTTGTGTAAAATTATGAAAAGTGTTGGGGGATAACGTGCAGTAGCTTCATGATGTGATTCTATGTGACAGTGCAAGTTTTTTTTTTTTTTTTTACATGAATATCGCACAAGAGTCCCAACTGCTCCCAACCGTCTGGATCCAGTGAGACTATGGCATTCCCAATTGGGGAATGTTGTGAGACTGAAGGTATTGGGGAGGGAAGGAGAAGGGGAAGGGGAAGGTGGGGAAATACCTGGCTATTCAGATCTGGTCACCAAACACGGCTAAAAGCCATTTCAAGCAACGTTTCAATTCTGAATGGTGGTCTTTCACCAGGGCGATACTGAGAGTATCTTCCACTCTGGAACGTGCGCAAATATACTATATATTATTTTTAAATTAATTAATTGTGAAACAACACAAATTAATTAAATAAAATTTACTTGCGCACGCCGGGATTTGAACCCGCGACCTTCGGATTCGTAGTCGAGAGCCTTACCCCTCGACCATGGAGGCCGTCAGTAAGTAAAAAACATTTCAAAATATTCCTATTCATTACAATAAAATTTTAAAATAGCGAAAAATATTTTCATTGTACATTTGTTACTAACTTGCTACCGGTTTCGATACTTCCGTGTAATTAACCAGCATTTTTAAAACTAACTTAAGTTATAAGTGCAGAATTAATTAGATATTGTTAGGTGGGAGGTAGTGGGGCGATGATTTTGGAGGGGGAGAAAGGGATGAATCAATTAAGGAAAAACAAAATATGTAGGAATTGTTACATAGCAAATGTCCAAAGAAAAACAACAAAAATTCTTTTCAGGATTTGGGTAAGTAAAGTAAGATAAGTAAATAATAACGTTATTTAATCCAAGTAAATTTCACAAAGCATGGCTTTAATAAGTAATTCTAAAGTCCGAGTTAGCTATTCAAACATCAAGTTCAAAAGGTAAATAAAATGTTAGAAAAAAAATTGTCATATAGATACACACATGGGATGGAAAACGTTTTTGTTGTTTAGGAAATTTTGTTATTATACGAACATTCAAGACTTTAATATTTAAATGAAAGCAGTCTTAGTTTCTGCCATTCTATTATATTTACATATTGTCGACCGGTTTCGTTTAATTTCAACCTTCTTCAGAACCATAATCATATAAACATAACTCTTAAATATTTATATATTGGTGCGTGCGGGTGGGTGCGTGTGGATGACAATCGTAATAGTAATTATCACGATAGTTGCGATTGCAAATTGTAATTTTAGATTATGAAGGACCTGCGATTATTGCACCGGGAAAGGAACAAGGCAATTAAGGGCAAGATAGGGACTCACCAATTCACTCACTGCACATGTAGTCTTCACTCGTATTTCACTGCGTATTCTGCGTTGTGACGAGATTAAAGTTCAGCTAAGGCGATTCGAATCGTTAGCGGAACTTGTTTTATCGCCGGTGGTTATAATTGTATTGAGGCGGTAGACCAAACAAGGGGGGAAGCGGGGGCAAGGGAGATGAACATAATCGCACGCAATTCTTTGGAATCCGAGTAGGTGACCGATAATTATGAACTAACGTGAACATTAGGGTGGTCCAAAATTTTTATTTTATTATTTTTCATCTGACCGCTCCGTGAATTTGTTACATGTATTCATAGTAATAACATAGTAAAATTTCAGCGAGATGGCTCAAGTAAAAAGGGGTGCTCAATCGAGTGTTGTTTTTGAAAATTTTTGTGTAAAATGCTTAATTTGTACTTTTTAATATATTATAATAAAACTAATATAAAACTTTTTTCCACTTAATTTTATTTGACTGTAACCAGGTTCAGCCTGTCAAGACCATCTTCAGGCTTATATACACAAATATGGGGGAGGGTAAGAGGGGTGGTCTACAAGGATTTTATTCGAATATGTGGGTTTTCTTACAATTGTTACCAAGTGGTCTTTGGCTGTCTAATTTCTAATTATTTTGGTTTTTTCCAGTAGGCATAATTACCTCGGGCTTGTAGCTTTACTTCAATATTGTTTGGGAAAAACCTTACAAGTATCATGCATTATTAATGACCTAATTTTTAGTGTTGTCAAATTGTTATTATATTTATGGTGATATAATTATTCCAGGTCATTAATAATGCATATTACTTTTAAGGTTTTTCCCAAACATTATTGAAGTAAGGCCACAAGTCCGAGGTAATTAAGCCTACTGGAAAAAACCAAAATAATTAGAAATTAGACAGCCAAAAACCACTTAGTAACAATTGTAAGAAAACCCATATATTCGAATAAAATCCTTGTAGACCACCCCTCTCCCCCTACCCTATATTTGTGTATATAAACCGTGAGTTATGAATAATTATTATCAGTCTGAATATGGCAGTGTGCTAAACTATTAAATAAATATTAAAATAAAGTACTGAAGAGTTTTATAGACAAATTTAAACACTTATTTCGTAGACTGTGAAGTGAATCAGTGTGATAAAATGTGTTCATCTACTCGAAAAAAAAGACAAAGTTTTTCTACTTGGGGTTCGAGATATTGAGCCATTGATGAGATTTAATCAACTTCCTACTCTTCGGCAAGTTTTACTCCGTTTTCACCACATATTAAATGAATCAAAAAATGTGAAAGACTCCGCGCATATACTTATTCCAGAACTTATAAAAGTATGGAGTAAATCTAGTATTCCGACCGGACAACAAAATCATTGCATTGAAAAACTGATTAAGTTTCATAAGAACTGGTTGCTATTGAAGAAAAATCGAGGAAGAAATTCTGAAGCACAAAGAAAAAGAGAGTATTTGTTTACAAAAGAACTAGACAAAATTTTTGATATTGCCCATGGAAGCGCTTTGAATTTGATCAAAATTGCGGAAGACAGAGCGTTTCTCATCGATCAAAGAGGAGAACGTAAGATGATAATGACCTCAATCGACAAGAAACTAGAAAAGGTCAAAGAACGCTCTCTAAAACGGAAACAAAGATCTGAAGAATTGAGAGAAATGGCTGCTAAAAGTAATGCTTCCTCTTCGGTGGTGTCGAGTCAAGAGATAGAACTTGAGTGCAGCTCCAGTAGCACTTCTAGTAACGCTGGCATATTAGGGGATAAGTTCAAAGATGAGTTTGTAGTGGCTGTACCAAAAAATATTAAGAGTGCTTCTAGTTCCTGTGGCGTTGAGCCGTCTACTAGTGGTATATTTACACAACATGTTACCAATGCGCTTGATCGTAACAAGATCACCGATCGAGAAGCAATGCGACTGATTATTCCATTGTCTGCTGCCCTCGGTTGCAATCCTGCTTCACTCCTAATCTCTCCCAGCAGTATTCGACGTGCAAGAAAAAAGCGAGAGCCGAATACAACTCCAATATAAAAGAAAAAATTGATACTGACTCTCCATTAGGAATTCATTGGGACGGCAAACTGATGACCGATATAACTGGCAATAAGAAAGTAGAGCGCCTTCCGATTCTTGTCTCTGGTAATGGTTGTGAAAAACTATTAGGAGTACCTAAACTTACTGCAGAAACGGGGGAACAAATATCTGATGCTGTTTTTGACACAATGCAACAGTGGAATGTCACAAATAAAGTCCGGGCTATGAGTTTTGACACTACTGCTTCTAACACCGGTGCCAAAAAGGGAGCTTGCACTCTTTTAGAAGGAAAGACAGGATGTGATCTTTTGTGGCTTGCTTGTCGTCATCACATATTTGAAATAATGCTTTCAAAAATATTTACTCTTTGTTTTGGGCCATCAAGCTCTCCTCAAATCCCACTTTTCAAAAGATTCAGCGATATTTGGGAAACATTACCGAAGGAGGACTATGATTGTCTTGACCTCGATAAGAACGCAGAACAGTTCGCTGAAAATACTCTTGAGAGTCTTACAACCGCTCTATCTAGAGATAATCAAGTTCGTGATGATTACAAAGAGCTAATAAAGCTCACCATGATTGTTTTGAACAAACCTCCTACGAAGATACATTGGCGCGCTCCAGGTCCGATTCATCATGCTCGTTGGATGGCGAAATTGCTGTATGCTTTGAAGATTTTTCTCTTTAGAAATAATTTACAAGCATTTAAACTAACCAAGAGAGAAGAAAAACAAATTGTTCGATTTGTTAGTTTTGGTGTGCTCATCTACACCAAAGTTTGGATCGAAGCGCCTTTGGCAGCAGATGCGCCAGTAAATGACTTACTACTTTGGAAGAGCTTAAAATTGTACGAATCCATTGATTCCGAAATCAGTATAGCAGCTAGGGATGTCTTAGAGCGTCACTTATGGTATTTGTCAGATGAACTACTTGCATTTGCCTTGTTTTCTGACAAGCTGTCTGATGCTGAGAAACAGGCCATTGTTCAAAAAATAAATTCTGATGTCGGTAATCGTTCAGTACGAGGTGACTCTGCTAAGCTTTCCTCAGAGGTTACATTAGATGCTTTTGCAACACAAAGAACGTTGAAAACACTCTTAGTTCTTGAAATCAATGACTCTTTCTTGCAATTACCTCCTGAGACTTGTTGAATGACAATGTTGATTACCTTCAAGGCAAAAGCTGCGTCACAAATTTGCGTGTTGTTAATGATACAGCGGAGAGAAGAGTTAAACTGTTTGAAGATTACAACACGTTACTCACTAAATCTGAGGAAGAAAAGCAATTTTTACTTCACATCGTTGAACAAAACAGAAAAATCGTTTCCACTGAAACATCCAAAAAGGAGTTAACAAACATAGTTTTGAAAGATTGCGACTAATATTATGTTAAGTATTACTTTGTTACAAAATTTTATTCATATTTAAATAATTTGTATACTTATTTGATTAAAATACTTGTAATATTAATAAACCTTAAATTAAGTGTTTTATTTAAAATCCTGAAATTTTGTCAAAAACTTATAATTCGATGAGCACCCCCTTGTATATAAGATAAGGGGCTGAAATTTTTAACACATCATAGGAATGGTAGGTGTAACAAATCAAGGGTACGGCTACACCTATATTTGATTATTTTGTTTTACTATATAGGCCTGGACCACCTTAGTGAACATATATTATAATATCATCTTATAATATATATAAATATATTTTTTTAAACCACACGCACGGACATATTTAAAAAAAATATATTTATTGTAAAGTTCTGCTGCAAATTTTTAGTACATCACAATTAGCCCAAGATCCTTTGAATATTCAATTTGAAAACAGAAATGTACGCATGAAGAGATATCTATTAAAATTTAAAGACATCTGCCTACATAAAATAGGAAATATGAAAACCGTGACGCAGGTAAAAATAATATTTAATACTCGTACGAGTATGTGGCTTAGTCCCACACCACAGCACAAACAACATTTTTCGTTCAGTGTGACGGTGGTAGAAAATTTTGAAATATTATCAGGTTATTCGTAATCTTGTTTGGTTTCTTTAAAAAAAAACATAAATCTCTATATATAAAATTGAATGTTTGTCTGTGTGTTCTCGATTTTCTCGAAAATTACACGACCGGATTGATTGAAAATAGCACAGTTTGTTATTATTAGTGCCGGAAAGCTTTAAAGAGTAGTTTGAATGAAATCCAATATGTAAAACTTAAAGTTACTATAAAGTTTTAAAAGTAGTATTAAAAAAATTGAATCTGCCATGTTGTATTGAGGTTAGCCCATAGATATACCTCTCTGGCTAGCCACAGATTATACATTCAAAAGAAGACACTTTGTTTTGGTAGAATATTTTCAAAATGGAAAACATAAATAGGTACCTACTTAAGAACTTTTTTATTTAGATATATTTTGAAAAAATAAGTATCCGTAATTAAATAATATATTCAAATCCATGTTTCTTTGTATTTTTTGAGATAGTTACTTTCGCTGCAAATCAATTATGGCACCCAAACGACAAGTAAGAATTCACAACTTCATAACATTATTACAACAAAAAGACCCGAGAAAGGCCGGGCACATATCAGCTAGTAGAATATAAAACATGGAAATCGATAGCGAAATGTATTTATGTAAGGGTAGCAGAGCAGAATTTTTGATTTTATACCATTCAAGGTTTATTATTCACATGATACCAGCACTGTATACGCCCGACATGTAATGTAGCAGGCACAGCACAGACTCGAGTATTCACTTTACACCGTGCAGCACAGCACAGGCGCGAATACGGCTGTCAATTGAACTGTCAACTGAGCGTTAGCGTCCGCCAAAACAAGTTTGAGTATTTTATGATATTCCCATATTTATAATTATTTTATAACCTATATTCCCTGACCAATTCAATATATTTTTCGTTGTCCATCTTCTAGAGTTTAGCAACATCTGATTCTATTGACGCCAATTGACAGCGATGCAAAGATGGTGGCGCTAACGGTATATATTCATGCTAACTCCGCAGGCGCAGATGTTACCAGCAGTCACCAGCACCGTCAAAATATTCTAGCAGACAATCTCGGCTGGTGCTGGACCGTGCATGTGCGGATATGTTACGCTAACGTCCGCTGAAATATGAATAAATTAATATAAAATGTAAGCAATTAATGTTGTCGTATCTGTTCTGTACTGTTCTGCGGCGCCGGTAGACGTGAATAGACTTTTATATGGTACACGGTTCACACGAGGACAGTGCTTAGGATAACGGTAAGTGGTAACTACATAAAACTTATATTCCCGATGAAGAAAGAATCGCTTTCGAAATATGTTCATACGTGCATATTAATAAAGTGTGGTGAATGCAAAATAATGTCGAATGACGCCACAAAGTGAATACCAATATTTTGAAGAAATTATAGATAAAACTTAATTTGAAATGATTGAACAGTGCGTATCGTGTTTTTTTAAAGACATCCACTACTTGCTATCGTCCCAAATACTGTTTTCATGTAAACAGGGATTAAGACCTTAATTGAAACATGTACTGCGCAGTACTTTTAGAAGAATTTGGTTGCCAGTATGGAATAAATGAATTTAAAAATGTATTTAGTATTCATCACTTTATAAATATACATTGATATCTACATGTTTTGAAAGCGGTGCTTTCATCGTCAGGAATATATGAATACTTAATACATAGTGTTCTTATATTCCTGACGATGAAAGCATCACTTTCGAAACATGTAGATATCAACGAATATATAGTGGTGAATACTTAAGTATATATTTTTAATTCATTTATTAATAATGACGCCACAAAGTGAATACCAATCGTTTGAAGAAATTATGAAAGCCAGTGTAGAAGGTTGTTAACGAGATTCCGCACGACCAACTAAGTACCAACACAACCAAATTAATTCCCGCTTTGGCTTTCGCCACTAAGAGCGTGTGCGCGCCCGACCACTTCCGCTCTACCTGTTCACTCATCCCCTTCCTTTGGTTCAGGTCCATCATATAGTGCCATGGGGTTTAGGGGGTGGTTTCCGTATCCGGTCTGCTGAAAGCCTTCCAATGCGAGGTGGTTGGCTAACCACTTAACTAAGCCAACCTAATATGGCTTTAGTTAACCTAATCTAACCTAAGCTAGTATAATTAACCGAACGACAATATTCTAAATTCTTTAAATTATTTTTAATTCACCTCTGGAAAAACATCCTCCACAACAAAGGTGAACTCAAATGACAAAATACGTTACCTTGTACAAAAAAACATAGAAAGATTAATTAAAAAAAGAATTCAAGCAAGTTTCTAAGCCACGAGGTTTCTAGGTTAGTCAATGCTGAAAATTCCTGAAAAACCTACCTACATTATTATCCAATACAAATAACAAATTATCGATGAACATTGCTCTGGGTGAGTCGAGATGAAGTACCAATTTTTTGATTGAGTATTAGAAGTTAATTAATTTCATTAAAATATACTCAGGCGTTTATTATTAAAAAAAAATATATGCAGGCAAGTTACCTGTCTGACTACACAATGTCTGTTTTGAGAAAGGCATTTCAATGGAAGATAGATGTTCCAAAGAACTTATCATTGATTCAAAGTTGGCTTTTCAAAAAATTCAGACTATAATAAACAGTAAGAAAAAATAGAAAAAAATGTCATTTCGATACCTAAGTTCAATACGGAAATAACAAAAATTTTCTGGGTTTTGAGTTCATGATGAAAAATGGTAAAGAAACACTCCCTTCTTATATTTCAATAAAAAAGTCAAATTCGTCCTAATTATTTATGTAGTCAGATAATTCTTTATGGAATTATAATGAAATCAGCACATACTTAGTTCAATGGAGAAATATGTCAAATGTTTCTCCATTAGCCATTTACAACTATGATATGATGGGTTGATAAATTACTTACATGTTGCATCTATTATTATGTTATAGGTGGATAAAATAACTTTACATCGAAGCGATGTCTTTATGAAAAATTTACAAATCCAGTTTCCTCAAAATGAGGTATTTTGAGTTAGTTCCATATTGAACTAAGGTATCGATTTTTTGGTAGAATCAGAAACAGATTAAAAAAAGAAGTATAATATGACAGATATAAACAATGCAAGTTTATCATCACCCTTTAATTGTTCAAGCATTCGTTTTCTCTGATTTAAAGACAAGTTGAAAAAAAAGCTTAATACTGCAAAATAAAGCAATGCCAATAATACTTAAATATAGCATATACAATAAATAAAAAGCAGTTATTTAAAAAAAATAAAATTACAAATTTTATAGAAAAGTTTACTCATTCCTTTTCTTAAAAAATTCATCTGCAAAAAGTACCCAAACACGGCATTGGCCCCGAGGTAAATAATTACCGTAGAGTCCTTCTGCTTGGAAAAAATAATGAATTTTTTTTTATAAATAATCTAAATGATCTGTTTCTTTCGCATTATAAAAAACTAGAACATTAAAAAAAATACTCCACCATGAATTTCACCGTAAAATGATACAATTTCCTCGATAGCTGATCCACTGACTGAATACTTTAAAAATTACTGGACAACTTTCTAGCTCAAACTACTCGTATCTGAAGATTCGTCATCCTAGAATCTTAGATTAAATTTGCTGGAACAACTAGAGATAACCAAACGAAATAATGATCCTAATACAACATTAATAAATAAAGTAAGTCAAAACATTTATTCACCACTTTGAATTTTCATGAAATCTAAACAATGTAAATCTTAAAATAATTCACCTATTTACAACACACATTAAAATTCATTGCCTTCATAACATTCACTCCATTATAAAACAATTAAGAAAAAACTCACGATATTAATGCAAGGAAAACAGATTTCAACTCTAAGCACCTCACAAAATAGAGAAATTTAATTGCATATGACAAATATTTTCTAATTTTAGAATACGTCATTTATATGTACCAACGTCAAAAAAATGCGTCAGACAAAATATAAATAAGCATTTTCAAAGTCACGATGCGACTGTGACCTTTAAATAATTGACAAATGACCAGAGATATTATTTATATTCGGAAATTTCGGGAAATTTTTCCATAGCTCCTCCTGACTCGACTAACCTTTTTTACTGAAGTGCAGTATCGTGCAGTCCATTGAGGCTGAAAAGATATGCCCACCCTACGAACATAAAGGGTAAAAATAATCTTAAATTGAAATAAAAAGGTTTTTGCCGATGGTGACTGACATCTGTGGAAATATTTCAAAGCCAATTCTCCCTACATTAAATTAGCGGATGGATACTTTGGAACGAAATAATTTACGAATAATGTCGATAACGAAAAATACGAGTTTATTATCGATAACAACGAAATTATGATTTTTTTTTAATGATAATTTATAATTACTCTCCACCAAATTAATTATGAGTCGAAGTTTGTGATGGACACGATTGGTGATATATTTTTTATGTTTTCCGTATTATATTTATATTTTTTTAAATAAGAGAAAAAAACAATTATGTCTCCAGGTGCCTATGTCATCTTTATGGATGCTGAGTGGAGTTTAAGACCAACAGAATGCGACGTTCCCAAGTGATCATCCATTCAAATAATGACCGTGCCCGATGTTGCTTGACTTCGGTGATCGAATGAGAATCGAATTATCAACATGATAGTCCATCAGCGAATAATCTAACCGGCAATAAAATGATTGATAAACGATCAACAACATTATGAGAAAGTCTAACTGCGTTGTGTTCAAATTACGTGTTTTTCTACGTACCTTTTAATATTTTATACATGTAATAAACCCAGTAAATCAAAGACTTTCGGGGTTTCAAGATGAATGGCGATTACCAACACCTGAAAAGCTATAGGTTACTCTTGGTAAGGAGGAATGCACGCCACTGCTGAACTGATACAAAAAAATATGCCGTAAGTTTAAGCCACAAATACATTTAATGTGAAAAAGAAAACTATGCACCAGCAATAAAATAAAAATGCTCCTTTGGAATATAGCTAGAACTGTAAAGGTTACTACGTGATAAAATCAACTTTCCCGTCGTTTTCTGAACAGTTCACATTGTTTCCTGAACATTTACAGAAGTAACCGAACAAGTTTATTTTTATTCTGAACATTTGCACCACCCTTTTGGTTGTTATTTAACAAGTACCCTCGTTTGTCTGGAAAGGGTGTTTTTTGATCGAGATGAAGATTTCCAAGAAGATATCCGCCCAATACTAGAATTCATTATATTGTACTGAATATCTTGTATTACTTTTAAGCTGAATAACACGTATTGCACATAGTATCCGAGGGATGCAGAGAAAAATGTGTGTAAAATGGTTACATTAATTCAATTTCTATATATATACTTACATTTATATTATAAGAATAAAGACGAGAAACTAAGTCACACGGAGTTTTATTAAATACATTTTTCAGCATTTTCAGCATTGGTACGACAACACGTAATTTCAATTCGATGGGACTTACAAATAAACAGCATTACAAAAAAACTCACCAAGGTCATGTTCTTCTTTAGAAAGATACGCAATACACTCAACAAAAATGATCTGCGTAAAGTCTGCTATGCTCTTTGCCGATATGAATAATATGGGATTATTGGATGGGGATCTGCCTCAAACATCCACATAAAGGAGCTCGTGAAAGCACAGAAAAGTATAATAATATAATCTTAAAAGTACCCATAAGAACTCCGCCAAATTATAAAACTCTATTGAATCTTAAATGAAAAACTGAGAACCTTTATATGAAATAGTCCAAAAGCAGGTATATTTCCCGGAAACTCATAGAATTTTCCATTACTCCTTCACATCCTCAGTTGATGTTTTGTCTCTTTCGGTATAATATGATAACCCATTCTTGTACATATATTATCTGTCTCTTTCTCTCTTTCTTATAATTTAAATGTAATCTATTGCTATCTCACTGTTCTTTTATTCTATTTTCGTATCGTGTCTCCCTCTGCATGTATATATAAGCAAATACTTTCTGTAATTTTTGGTTAGTTTAATTTTGTACCCTGATGAAGCTTAGGCTAAGCGAAATCGGACGGCCTTAAAAAATAAAATATTCGGTGGTTTAAAACAAAGTTATTATTTTATTTAATGTAATTAATTATCCATCGTGCAAAATAAAAAAAATTCCAACATGGTCCAATTGTCTTATAAAAAATACTCTACATCCCGCAGATTGGAAAAAAATTGTAGAAAATAAAGACTCACATAATTCTTGGATTTCTTTCATTGACCACATACAAACAGTTATTAATTGAATACAATAATAACTGAAAAAATGTATCTCAAAAAACAAATTTATTAAACCGTGGATAACAAAAAATATAATTAACTGCATTAGGAAAAGAGATGAGCTCCTTAGAAAAGCTAAACAAGACCTTCATGACATCTTTAAACTCCGATATTAAAAAATAAATAGGAATATTTCTAAAAATGTTATTCGAAATGCCAAAGAAAATCACTATAAGAAAAAAATCTATGAAAGTAAGAATGATTAACGTAATGGTAGATTATAAACGAAATCGCTAATAAAAACAACTTCATCCACCAATAATACCACTTAAGAATTAAACATTCCTACCTCATTTGTAGATCATCCTGATAAACTTCTTGAGTACATTAATAGCTTTTTATTAACATTGGATTAAAACTAGCAAATGATATTAAAGAATCCCTAAATAATGAAGAAAGAATAGAAGAGGATGTTAATTACTTGAACTTAGATCAGTAAAAAAAGAGGAAATAAATACAGTGATCAATTCTCTTATCTCAAACACCTCATAAGGAAACTATCTTATCACAAACAAAACAATTAAACATCTACAAAACCAATAGTTCTTGCCTCCGATATACCTTGTCAATCTTTCCATTTTTAAATTTTTGTTTCCCCTTTACCTGAAAAAAAGCCACTGTAGTACCAATTTATAAAAATGGAAGGTAAAACGACATTTATAACTAAGGTCCAATAAGTTTCTTAAGCACATTTAAAAAAATATGGAAAAAGTTATGAACAAACAAATTGTACAGTATCCGGAAAACAATTATAAATTATCTTCTACATAGTACGGTTTTACGGAAAAGCGAGGTACTTCAGATGCAATTGTAAAGTTGAAAATCATAATTACAAAACGCTTGGACGCTGGTAGAAGATTCTTGGCAATATTTATTGATCTACAAAAAGCATTTGACATTAATGATCATAAAATATTGTATTTGAAATTTCAAAAACTACACTACACCTATTAGAAAATTACATATCAGGACGAGAGCAGCATAAACAAATTTGAGGAAAAACGAGTAAGTCTCTTCCCAATAAACTATGGAGTCCCACAAGGAAGTGTCCTAGGACCGTTATTATTTTTCATCTACACAAACGAAATTTCTGCTCTACCCATCAAAGGAAAAATAGTAAGCTTTGCCGAAGATACTGTGATAATATTTCATGAAAATAACTGGAATGATACTTTCAAAGAACCTGAATGTGGGCTTTTCGTTCTACAAAAATGGTTAAAAACCAACTCACTTACGTTGAGTGTAAGTAAAACAATGTACTAAACTTTTTTAATTGACACAAGAGGACAACCACCGAATGAATACAATCGTACATTACATGAATGCCAAAGCAATTTTTCACAATGTTCTTACCCCCTTATTACACAAAAAAGTCTAAAATATTTTGACATAGAAATCGTTTAAAATCTTCGATGGGACACTTGCATAAATGGTATTACAAGGAAACTCACAATTTGCACTTTTTTTTTGTTAAACATCTGAAATATTTTATGCCAAAATGTTATAAAAAAAGTTTGTTATGTACTATGCTACTCCCGCCTCGAATATGGTATACTAGGATGGAGGTCGGCAACTACAAACATATGAAACAATTGTCTAAAACCCAAAAAGGTATTATAAAGACCATTTTAAAAGTCTCCATAAGAACACCAACAAAAGACGTTTTTTTAAATCGTTGCAGTACGTAAAATCCAAAATATATATGGTAACAATATTTTAATCAAACATTTCAAAAGTTCGAAAAGACCGAAGAAACTTATTTTTCACCACACAAGAGTGAACTAAAATGATATTATCGATATTCTTAAATTTAAAGCTGTTTTTGGATAAAGGATTTATAAATATCTCTTCACTAAGCTACATAATTAACTTAGACTGGTCATAAAAAAAAAACAGAAAAGGCAAATAATTTCAAAAATCAAATCATAACCTGGCTCAAAGAAGAGGAGTTATCCAGCATCTTGAAAAGAACTTCATAAAAAAAATTGAAGAAGATAATAATAACATAATATAAATGAAACATTAAACCGAAAAAAAACAACAGGAATCAAAACAACAGTCGCATCTGGGAATCTTTGAGTCATCATGTTTCATTTAGGTTATGTTAATATTATCTTCTTCATTGGTTAAAATTTACAATGACGTTTTTAAATTTAAATAAAATAATTAAAAATTAAAAAAATTTAATTCATAGGAGTTTAAAAACAATCAGGTTTACAATAAATAAAATCGAGTGAACAAATATGTATTGAAAATAAATTAAAAAAATATCTGTTACTCTACAATAAGTGACTTTAATCTAGTAAGTTTTACAAAATAGAAAATTTATAAGCATGTATTTTTATCAAAATGTTCTCATTCTCATACAAAATAGAAAATTTATAAGCATGTATTTTTATCAAAATGAGAAACAAATTGATAATAAATTTGCATGTTAAAGCAGCTGCTTACCGAATAATGTAATAAAAACTCTGACGTGAATGATAAGCCCTAAAACAACCCTCATCCGAATACATTATGTATTTTCAATTTTCTTCAGTTTAAAGGCAGTAGCGTTCGGTTATTTTTTTCGTGCTGTTTACCCAAGATTGGAAGTAATTGTTTTCATTTTTATTTTGATAAAGTCAAAAAGTGGCAGCGAACCTGTTAACCCGCCTCACAACGTTGATCAACTGGATGGCGACGAGTTCTTTTGCTATATAAAATAAAGAAGGACACAAGAAATGCGATGTGAGCCCCGCCGTCCGAATGAATAGAAGTGCCATAATAGAAAAATTTGGATACCATTTTGACGGCTGGTGGCAACCACGTGACAACCTACAATTAAATTTGGTACCAGGCGGGTTCACGCATTTCACGAATACATGGCGTCATCATTCGTGTATTGACTGGCAGCGAGCGATCAATCGAAGATGTAAGGAATAAAAAAATTGGTTACCCGCTCATTCAGACATTGTAAAAATAGAAGTACTAAAGAGTATAATGAAAACTATCGCATTACATTCCACAGACGAGCGTTTTTTACTTATTTTAATTGTTTAAATATACAATGCATTAACAGTATTAGTGATCGACGAAATCGCTGCTCTTCACGTCTCTTTAGAGTGATTTTGACTGCGGTAGGCAAATTAAATACTTCAACAAAATATTCGGTTTTTGTAAACATGGCGAACTTTTTTTATTTACTGTTTTACTTATTGGCGGTTTGGAATATGTTTTCATAGCTACGGAAAAAAACATTAGCAGATTTGCTTTTCGAAGAGTAAATACTAATACTTTGCAGTCCAATGTGCGTTGCCTGCAGTCTGTCGGGGTGCTTTTATTCGCATCAAATGACAGAAACCCGTCTAAGCTCATCCCTCACCCTCATTATTTAGCCAACCTTCTCTGCGGATGTGAGCGTGTTTCGTGATCCAAAAGTCTGGCATAAAGGCCTTCAAATTTCTAATTAAAAAATATAATCATTTTTCACTTTGATCGAATGTGTTGGCAATATACAATGTAGGCAGTGTAAGATAGATAAGGGCACATCGCCTTCCATTTAAAACTACGCGGAAGGCACTTCAGATGTATATTCTTTATTCTATGTCCTGTTTTTACAATATAGTAAAGTCGTAAGACAAGGGCGTTTCTAGAAGGTGTAAAATAAAAAAATTAAGTTACCGAACAAATATTATTTCTTCTCGTCATTTTTATCGCGCCGCCCATGTTTACCATACATATTTCTTACGAAAAATAACAACGTTAATTAATAAAATAACTTGAAACCCTAAAATAATGTCACTTTAAAAAAATTGCGTGATTATAAATTAGGCAATTTTTATTTAATTCTTGAATTAAACTTTCACCAAGCATTAAAAGGTGTTTTAATTACAGTACAAAATATAGAGTTAGTTACTGGATTCCCAAAACCGTTCTTCGTAAGGAGCCATACAATCCGCTCTTGACTGGTTACCGGCTGAGTAGATAAATGCATCGGTTTCCCATCCAGGCGTCGTGGGGTATATTCCTTTCCTAAATAAGTCCTCAATCATTACCCGAGCAACATCTTCCGCTCATAATGATGGTAGTAGGAGAAATTTAAACAGAGTGAGGTAATTCGTAGGATCTTCATACTAAAGAATTACCCTAACAACATTTACTGTGTGGCGGAGGAGAAAAACAAAGCGGACGAACTAGACATGGACAGCTTTGTTTATAGATCATTGCAAGCATGCTGTCTCGCTTGCACTCACTTATTAGTTATGTATGTTAAATTAATCTGGGAATGTATATATTGTCTTTGAAAAAAATAGAAAATGAACTTAAACTCAGCTCAATTAAAATCGCGGCGTAAATATTATGCAGCGAGTAAGGTCGGAATAGTGAAAAACTTAACTTATTACCACTGCGTAGGTATGGTTAAAACGGTCTTAAACCGGGGTTGCGCCCTGTTTTCCTATAGTAACGCTGAACCGGCGCATAAGAATCTAATAAGATCGAAGATACTAAGAAGACGACGACAAAGATTTAAAGTCGCGAAAACCCGTCAAATGTAATAAAAGTATTTATTCTTCTTTGTTGATTTATATCCTAAACAACAGAATCAATTCGTAATCTTTCCTCGTTACAGGGGTCCCCAGAGTACCCCAGGTCAGGAAAGGGGCGATGGGGGGGGGGCGGTAAATAACAAAAAACACAAAATACAGCGGAATTTATGCTATAAATTTTCCACGACACACCCCGGATTATGTACAGACGTAACAGCTGGAAAATACGGAGTCAGCAAGTACTTTCGAACTTAATACAGGATGCTTAGAAAATTTTAATGAATGGTATTATGTTGCCACGTTTTAAAAAATCGTATTACTAGATACTGTGCTACCAATGATCATGTCTTTGGGGAGAATGATTACATTCCGAACTACTTTTCTTCTGACATAGACATTCTTCACTTAAACTTCAGAGACTGGCTGGCAATAAATATTTTGTTTAACACTAGGCTGTGTCCATAACTGATGTTAATGCTCGTAACATGATGACCTGATAACTTTAGAAACGTTGTTAATACAATATGATAATACAATATTTTTGTGCGAAATGCTATTAGATACACTGTACTTAATTACAAAAAAAAAAAATAATTGTTGTTTCTACAAAAGTTTTTATTTGTGTAAAATTAAGATAATATACGCATTAGCGTGTATTCTATCCCGTTATTTGCTTGGATTGTCTTCTCCTTTTTCTTAATATTTACTTGCATTTTCTTCTACCGTTTGGTTGAATTCTCTTCTGTTATTTGCTTGTATTCTTTTGTATCATCTTCTGTCCTTTTCTTGTATTGTCTCCGCTATTCTCTTGTAGCCTCTTTTGTCCTTTACTTGTTTTATTTTCTGCTATTTGCTCGTATTCTCTTCTACTAGCTATTTGTATGTATTCACTTCTGTTAGCTATTTGCCTATGTTCACATTTGATATTTTCCTGTATTCTGTTATAAATTTAATGATGAGATTCGGAAATTATTGATGTAAGGCCATTGCAAGCGTATTTGACAAGATTAATGAATAGATGCAGAAATTATATGGTCATGAGTGAGTGGAAGGAGTTCAGGATGCCCAAGAAACACATGGCCCTCTCAAATGAATCGAATATTTGAGTCGGATCATGCCAAGAGTCACAACAGAAAGAATGCATGAGACGATTGTACGAAAGTGAATGAAGTATGGAGTATGTGCTAAGATAAATAACAAGATCACTTGTCAGGTAATCCATAGAGATATGACATTAGCGATTTGAAAATATAATTGATATTGCCTACTTGAGTAGTCAAGAATTTTTTTTTTAATGTTCTATCAATTTCAGCAAAAGTAAGAAGAAATTGAGTTTATCTCTACATCTCAAATATCATTTTCTTCCATTATCCTATTCGGGTCGGAGACTTATCTTCTCGACAAGGTACCTTCAAGCGTTTCTGTCCTGCACCACTTCGGCATCCTCCGGCACACAGCCTCTGCAATTGTCAACTTTTGGGGCGAACCACTGGATGTCTTCCCTCTGGAATCGCACTCAGAATTTTCAGCGGAATTCGATCTTCCAGCATTCTTAATACCATGAACAAGCCACACAAAATTGCAATTTTCTTATGAATAGTAACAAGCAAGGGTTTGATGATGTTGAGACCATCTCGATTCGTCGAGATTCGATCCCATTTTGTAATTCCGCCATACCCCTCAAAAATCTCATTTAGGTCATTTAGACAATCTTAGACCCTGAAACATATCGTCTTGCTCATCATCCAGATATTTTTACCTACCAAGGAAAATTGCACGATTATTAGTTTTTTTTATCCAAAAGGAACCCTTTAACTTTACGAATACCTCCAGAATTTTAGTAAAAAGTACTGCTATTATTTACGCTGGACGGGGCAGGGTCCTCGGGGCGCAGTGAATTGGGGAATTCCATCCAACATTGTTGTAACTGTATCAAAATATTAATGTTTACGGACGCCGCTGCGGTGGAGTATTTATTTAATGATGGGGTGGGGGGAGTTACGGGGAGCTCAAAGGTCGGGAATAAAGGGATTAAACATTTAACGTGTTGTGCTTCCCGCGGCTTACACAGGAAACCTATCTACCCAGACGTAATATCTACCGTGAAAAGGCAGAAGCGTAAAATTCATAGGTATAACGTTTTACATGAAATTAATATAATGTTTTACGATCATTATTTTATCATAGTCTCCTATTTTCTTTTATCCCTCTATTTTTCTATCTTTTATACTATATATCTATTTGATTAAAATAAAATTAAAAAAATCTTTATTGTACACTTAAAAGGAAAAAAAAATAGTACAAAGGGTATATAAAGGGTATATAGCTTATAGATACATCCGATTTCTTACAGTTAACCCACAAAATATTGTATGTAAATGTTTTTACAAATGAAAATAAAAATACGTATTTATATATTAAATATAGAGAAGTTGTAATCAAAGTGTATTCAATCTATCTGTGCAAATTATTCGTTTAAGCTGTAGTGACGTTTGTTCAGAAGGAATGCTTTTAGTGATGATTTAAATAGAAGCAGATTGTGTGTTTGTTTGATGTTATGTGAAAGGATGTTCTATATTTTAATTGCCGTGTAGTAGGCCTTTTTAGAAATACTCTTTTGTTGGCTTGTGGTATTAGCAGGTTTTCTGTAAATCTTGTCGTGCGTTTATGTGTTGAATGTTTTAGTGGAAACCTGTCCGGAGAGGACCGTACTAATAGCCAAAACTCTATTATATATATATATATATATATGTGTGTCAGTGATCGACAAAAGTCTCAGTATTTTAAAGAGGGGTTCACAAGAATCCATATAACCGGAATTTGTGATTTTTCTTAAGCATCTCTTTTGGATAATAAAATCATATTTGGCATTTAATGAGTTTCCCCAAAACACTGTTCCGTACTTTAGCATTGCATAGATGTATCCATAATATGTAGATATTACTGAATCGATATTCATGACTTTTGAGTATCCCTAGTACAAAAGAGAAGCTACTGATTTTTGTTATTTTTAATACATATTCTTTCCAGTTTATGTGTGAATCTAATTATATTCCCAGCAGTGAACAAATTTGGGAAGCTTCGAAATTATTATTATAACAGTTGTGGCTTGTACTGGACAAAATTTCAGAACTTGAATTTTGTTTGTGTTGAGTGTTAAAATTTGCGACAACCTACAGCTTGCTATTAATTGGCAGGTTTGGTTAACGTGCTTATTAAAGTCGTCAACGCCTCCAGTGCACTAAAATAAGAAAGCGGTAAAGATCATCAGCGAACATTGAACACTGTTTACCAGCAAGAATCGGAAGTTCGTTTATATAAATGAAGATGAGGAGGGGCCCAAGAATGCTTCTGAATTATCCCCCGACAGTTGATCTCCCCGCATTTGATCACTTCGACACTTGATTCCTCCGCAAGTAATTGATCCACTAAAAGATTATTTCTGCAGTACGTCCTCATTTGTAAAGTAAGTATGCAGAGAGGATGTGCGGCCGTATAACAAAAGTTGATATATTTATATCTACAGGCGTCTTGAGTGGAAATCCGCTAGATAAAATATTTTTATTAACAAAAATGCCGAGTCTCCGAAGGAGTAAGCAGTGAGCAGTGTATTAAAATAAAAATCTTTAAGGGGATCAACTACTGTCCGAGGGATCAACTGTCGGGGCACCGTTCATGTACATAACGTTACGTTTCATAAAATGCTGGGATTAATATTTGTTTTAAATTAAATAATCGGAAGTATGTCGACAGAAAATTTAAATTACGTCGTATTACATTATTTACAAATTATAAATGCTTTTGTACGTAAACAGTACAAAGCGAACTTTAGCATATTTGAATAATTCAAATGTTTGCTCACCTTTAATTTAATGGCAGATTTTTATACCTAATGGCACCAAAAAGCCGCCCTCTAATTTGCAAATTGTGGAAAAAAACCCGCAATGAATAATAATTATTAATCCCACGATGATAAATTTTAAATAAATTAGTTTTATCCGTTGGTATGTTGTTGAATTTTTGTTATCCTCGAAGTTTCCGCTGGATCAGAAAATCTATTGGGTTACAACACGAATAGAGCTAACGAGAAAGCGCAGGAAGAACGACAACACAAAAATAACCAAAAATATTCAGGTTACATTTAAAAAAAGCAGTCAATTAAAAATCGAGTCAAATCAATTTATTGGATTAACTTATTGAATTTCAATATTCAATCATTGAAGAAAATAAATTATTTTAGGATCATATTAATAATTCTTAATTGAAATATGAGACGGAAAAAAATGAAGGAAAATAATTCAATCTCAATAGCTAAATTGGAAGAGACGCCAGTCCCGGTAAGACTAGTGGATTTGGGTTTGGGTCTCGGTTGCGACAGTTTTTATTGTGCGTATTTTCTGTTTTATGTTTCATTGGGTTTGGAAATATCATCTTCTTCGGTGATTGAGTAAATTCGATGAAGAACAAGTAAAACGATCATGTTTTTATAACATACTAGTTGATGTGTACCCGGCCTTGCTCGGGTTTTTAATATTTTTTTTAACATAAAGTTACAAAGTTATGAATTCTTGCTTGTCGTTTGGGTGCCATCATTGATTTGACAGCGAAAGTAATGCCTTGTAGCGACTATTACTATCTTTAAACAAAGAAGCATTCATTTGAAAATTTTATTTACCAAACATTATTTTTTCAAAATATATTTAAATAATAAAGTTCTTAAGTAGGTACCTACGTGTGTTTTCCATTTTGAAAATATTCTAACCAAACAAACCTTCTTCTTTTGAATATGTTATCTGTGGCTAACCAGAGTAGTATATCTATAGGCTAACCTCAATGCAACATGGCGGATTCATTGTTTTTAATACTAACTTTAAAACGTTATAGTATATCAGTTTTGCATATTGGATTTCATTCACTCTCTAAACCTTCCCGGCATAAGAACAAACTGTGCTATTTTAAGCGAAACCGGTCGATTAATTGTTTTTGTGTTTAATTCGTAGTATTACATTTAATTTTTTTATAAATTCAAAGTAAATCAAAGTTTTTAATGTTATTATTAAGTTCTGCAAGTATTTAAAAAAAAGAAACCCGGTCGAGTAATTTTCAAGAAAATTGTGGACAAACAAATATTCATTTTTTATATAAAGATAAGAAGATTAATAGATACAACCGAGCTATTCACGGGTTTTATTACTCGCATTTGAAAAAAAATGAAACAAATTTGTCTTATTTTTGACCAATAAATGAATATATCGACAGGATCCTTATGGCGGACGTTTTGAGCCAAACATGGCCACGTTAATCCAGAAATGTCAGACAGTAAAAGTTGTTCAAATTTCCTGATAAATTATTGCAAGTTCATAAAATATTCTGGTTTATGGCGGGCACCCGAAAGTTTTGATTATAATTTGCTGGCGTCACGACGACGATAATGACGACACGTCATCATTATCTGGTCTTAAAAAAATAAGGTTTCAAAATGAGATTTTATTCACTGGCGTGCAGTAGAAAAATGTGGAATGATTTTCTGACCTCTGTGGTTCCTCTCTTCAACAACGCGGGTCTCTTTAACGGCCAGCTCCAAAAAATACGCACCTTGCGGGTTGCTAACTAAAGAAATACTACGAATGATTTATCTTTTAATTCTATACGGGTAATTAGTAAAATGTAAAAGGTTTCAAAGGGGAATTATTAAAAATTGCACATTTTTAAATTCTACATGAAATACATTTTGGAATTTTACATAAGACGTTCAAAATTGATTTCACTGATTTCCAACTATTTTCAGACATTTTACAGTTTGACAATTATTGTCATTTGAAAAATTATACATTTTCCTAAGTACCCAGATAGAATTTATTGATAAATCATCTGTGATATTGCTAAAGTTAGCAACCTGCAAAGTGATGTTTATGGCCATTTTTGAGTCCTAACCCTTAAGATCCAAGTTCAGTTCTTCGAGGCCACAACAAAACTACGTACAGCATTCACAAAAATGACATAAACTCTGTGTGGAGTTAACATATGGTACTAGAAGACAACAATAGAAAAACATTGTATGTAAGAAGGAGACATCCTTATATAAATATAACATTGTAATGGGAATATACTCGTACTCGTATATGAAAAAAAAGATTATCTAAGTTTCTTCTCATAATAAAAACTTCTTTCCCAAGTGGTCTAAAAATATTCAACTAATCATAAACTAATATACATTGTAGTGAATAACGTTCATATATCACAGTTGAAAGTGCTTTTATAGAGGTTGTAAATAAGAAGCACTTAGGTTACAAAATAAACAAAGCGTTTTTAATGTTCGTGTATTTTTTTAACGTACCCACAAATTATATTTCAAGTGCTATTTTAAGCAGTTAAAAACCTTTTAATTTCCCATAAATTCCAATAACGAATGCAATAAAAAAATCTGATAATTCAATGATGACATAAAAGTACAATTAAAGAGAAAATTAAATTCTATTCAGAAAGCTTTTTCCAAAATCTAATTACGTGTTGTTTATCATTTTGCATTCCACTTTTTGTGAGGATTTTTTTCCTTTACTTTATAAAAAAACGACATTAAAATTTTACCCTGGCTTCATAAAGTGTTTCGTCGCCTAAATAATTCTAAAGACATTTTTAAAAATAGTTTTACGTTAATAAAAGCTTTCAATTTTAAAGTCAAACCAGAATATTGTTTGCCAATGTACGAAGCAGCAGCAACTTTTTAAATGTACGCAGCTATTTTGGAACACGTTTGGATCTTAGATCTAGGAGTTTCACCAGATTCTAAAATGCAATGTGAGGATCATATTTCAATTTGGTAGGGGAAGTTTTTTGGTACCTTTGGTTGTTCTGGTAAACATTAATTGAATAACCATCATCTCTGCCATAGGTCACCTCAAATGGGTCGCTGCGTTTGGTGACTTAGCAGGGGTGCTTGGATTCGTGGGGTGAGTTTGTTCAGGTCTTGGCGGCGGATGCGTCTGCCTAGAAAGCTTCGTGGTGGGCCGTTTCGGGAGAGGCTGGTTGACATCGTCCCTTTGTCCTATTCAGTCGGACTCTCTAGACCGATCGCCTTGCACCGCAGTGGGAGGGATGGATTAATACGTCCGTCACTCCCGGACATACTGACCCCCTAGATTTATATCCACCTTCTACATACTCTTTTACTTCTCTGAATTATCACTCCCCCTTTTCATTAAAAAGACCGAGGGATATTATTTTTGCCATGCCCCTCCCACAAATAAAATCCACGGTAGTGTCCAGAAAATCGAATGCGCTTCCAGACAAAATAAAACAAACTGACTAGCACTTTACGCACCTAATCGTCTTTAATACTTAAAATTCCCTATCAACTAAGTAAATCTTGTTCTTATTTTAAAGGCTTCGCATGCTGTAACAAGCGGCGAAACGCAATTAGTAATTATTACCTGCCCGTTATTTTATAAGGCCCTACCGGCGGAGCCTATTTAATATTTAGTAAAACGCTGAACAAACGCACCACCTAATTGCTTTCCAAGTATCGTCTCCACGAAACACCTGCGGTAGGAAATTGACAAAGGAAATTTGAAGACCTCGGAATAATAACTGAAAAAGCTACGAATTCATTATTTTACAGCAGAGTATGAAAACCGAATTTCGAGGTTTATCATTTTATGAAGATCACATTTTTTAATTTTTTTTTTATATAAATACTAAGGCAGAACCATGAAAAATCACGGGATATTATTTATTTATTACAAAAATTTACGTAATTATTAACATAAATCTAACAATACATGATTTTTTAACTTTTTGTTCTTCTACTCTCTATGAGTTGAGCTCCAGTAACATGTAGATATGGGAGGATTTGATTTGATTATTTTTGAAGGATTTGTGAACCTCCAAAAATAAAGTTTGCATACAAATTAAAATAAACGCATTAAAAAAATAAAAATAATAAGTTAAAATGTAAAAAATATACATATATATATGTTGCCACGGCCGATAATCGAAGCCCGATCAGCTACTTGGAAGGCACCTATGCTGACCATTACACTAATGTACAACTATTGTAAGGATGGCGGCATAAATTCATTATTTAGGTACTAAAAATAAGAATTAATTTTATAAATATAATGTTACGTATATCACAGACGTCAATATCATTGATAATTTCCCCATAAATATTTAAGGATGTGACGTTACTCCGAAGACGTGTGTCAAACTACTCGGTGTCAATCTGGATGCACACTTTTTCCCTTAAAAGTCAAGTAAGCTGAACTGTAAGCGCAGGCTTCTTTTAATTGAGGGAAATCAAAGCAGTACGGAGGAACCTACAACTGCTTGTCAGTTCGTACGTTGTGTCACGTCTAGATCACTGCAACGAAATATATGCAAGTCTCCCCAAATACCAAATTAACAAATTGGAATCAGTATTCAACGCCGCAGTAAGACTTATTACCGGTGTATCTAAATATTCTCACATTTCAGAGCATCTCAAATATACCCACTGGCTCAAATGTCCTGAAAGAATCCAGTAAAATCTCTGCTGGATGGCATTTAAGTCACTTAACGGAATGCCTCCGGCTTACTTATACGAATGTGTATTCCCGAAAATATCATTTCACGGCAGTTTGCCTTTACGTCAGCAGCGTCGTCAACTACAGGGAAAAATTAAAGCGCACACCTGATACAAAGTTCGGTGATCGAGCTTTCGGAGTATCAGGACCTTAAAGCCTGGAATGAACTGCCGCATAACTTAAGAATGATTAAAGACTCGACAGAAATCAGAGCTCAACTTAAAACTCATTTTTTCAGACAATCATATCCATAAATGCAAGAAATGCACACGCAAATTGTTTAGATAGGCTAGCCGGTTAGTACTTACCTAAAGTCACTTACAGAAAAATTAAATTTTTTCATGAACCGGTGCGCAAATACGTTCACAGTTCGCAACACTGTAAATAACCAAATGCGCAAAAAATGTTAATATATATTGAAAACTTAAGCTTTTTAAGGTCATTTTATAAATATCTGGGAGTCTTATAAATGAACGGTAAAATTATAAATATTTCAAATAAATACCAACTCTTCTTGTTCCACCAATCTTCTAAATGTAACATCAATAGAAAAGAAGGATAAAATAGCAACTGTAAAATGTATATCTTCTCCAATCTTAAAATTTGTAATAAAATGATTTTTTTTATTAAAAAACCTTTGTAACTTTTTTCCACTTATTTATTTTCGACCGGACCGGTTTCACCCTATCACGGGCATCGTCAGACTGGCACAATGAATACTAAATCTATGGTATATATAGCATCGATGTCGGGAGTGAGTTCTCCTGTTTTCTAATACTCTTTTTATTTGTGACTTGAAATTTGTTTTATTGCTGACCGTACTGTTTACTATTTTGTTTTTAAAAACTACTTTCGGGTTGGTTTATTACCCATTTTTATATGCATTCATTTTAATATGGAATTCCACCATCAATTGACAGTTTCAAAATTAAAAATTAATTCAAATTTATAATAACACTGTGTTCATCTGAAGCGACCTGCCAGGTAAGTATGTTTTTCTGTATCTGTTTGTACATAATTAGATAGAGAATATGAAGTAAGATTTGTACAGCGCCCTTGAGGTAATTTTACACAAAAACGGCGCTGTACAGAGCATACAATTATTATTATTATCGCATCCGAAATTATATTGTTTTTTAGGTATATTTCTTATATTTCTTGGGTTACGATTAACCTGACAATATTTTGATGCTATGTTTAGAGGTTAACAAATATGGTCTCTCTTCTGCTATCATTTTAAAAGTGTAATAAAACTGCACTAATGTTTTTGTATCTCTCAACTTGTGTGATACTTACTGTTATTTGATATTTCAATGATATTTTTTAATTGCTATTATGTAATTGGAATCTGTTATCACTATAACAAAACTGTCATAATATTTTTTCAATGTATGTACATTGTGTATATTGTTCTATTATTGCGCTACTATTTGTATGACTATTTTTATTTTTTGTAGTATTTTTATATTTTTATATCGATACCGCACAAGAGTCCCAACTGCTCCTAACCGTCTGGAGGCAGTGAGACTATGGCATCCCTAATTGGGGAATTTTGTGTGGCTGAAGGTATTGGGGAGTGGAAAGAGAAGGGGAAGAGGAAGGTGGGGAAAATACATAACTATTCATATCTGGTCACCAAACACGGCTAAAAGCCATTTTAAGCAACGTTTCAATTCTGAATGGTGGTCTTTCATCAGGGCGACACTGAGAGTATCTTCCTCTCTGGAACGTGCGCAAATATACTGTATATTATTTTTAAATGAATTAATTGCGAAACAGCACAAGTTAATTACATAAAATTTACTTGCACACGCCGGAATTTGAACCCGCCACCTTCGGATTCGCGGTAGTGAGCCTTACCTCTCGACCATGGAGGCCGTCTTAAATAAAATTGTTAAACTAAAAAATTGACAAGCTACTTGCAGTAGCTTAGCGGGTACAAACTCCCGTTGTATGAAAAATAATATACAATAAAAAAATCCTCCAACATCAATCATTATAAGTGTAAAATATTGCTTATGCAATGATCGAGGACTTAGCTAGCAAACGAATTAAACCCCCAATGGCAGGGTGGGAACCCGATGCATTTGTCGACTCAGGTACTCACCGTTTGGTTAAAAAAATCTATCTTACTTCTTCAATAATTGTTTTTATGACATACACACGTACTAGTATCAATGTTCTATTGAATAATTTATTTATAAACATATATAATCAGTATACATAAACGAAAACAATTTACCATAAAGAAATTAAAACAACTGTTATTATAACAAAATACTATGAATTAGATCATTTTATGGAAATAAAGGCATTAATTATTAATCATTGTAGAAAATAATGTTAACATATTCTATATGAAACATGAAAACGGAAAAAAACGACAGAAAATAAGAAAGATTTCGGTCGCATATGGGACTCAAACCCAGGACCTCTGCGTATCCGGGGCAACCGCTTAACCAACTTAGCTAATGAGACCAGTTCAAATGAGAAATGGAGAATAATATTCACAAATCTTGAATTTGAGATATGATGTCGATAAAGATGGCAAAAATTGAACTGGTCTCATTAGCTAAGTTAGTTAAGCGGTTGCCCCGGATAGGCAGAGGTCCTGGGTTCGAGTTCCAGATGCGAGAGAAAACTTTTTATTTTCTGTCGTTTTTTTCCGTGTTCATGTTTCATTTAGATTATGTTAACATTATTTTCTAGAATGATTAAATTTTAGAATGAGATTTTCAAATCTCAATAAAAATAATTAATAATTAAAAATTCCGTTAATTATTACTTGTTATTGTCTTTAATTTGTGGAACTCTATTACAATAGATTTGAATATAATGCTATTAAGCTATTCAATTCCCTACCGAGTGATATGAGAAATACACAACACAAAAGTCCCTTTTAAATTTAGATCATTTAGGCTTCTAAATTCTTTTATGCCGTTAAATTAGTATTCCTTTTGAAAAAAAAAATTGTGATCCATTAATCTATTTGTCACCTAAATATCCTAGCTGAACGACCACCCTTGTAAATTGCGATCTCAACACAGGCGTTTAAGGTGATAAACAAATGTTCGTGTATAATGTGTACGTAATAAATAAAAAATAATTTCTTTGAATTAAAAGCAAATCTAATTTAATCACGTTAGCATTAAGTCCCCCAAGTAATTCAGTATTTTATTATTGTGACAGCTGTTTTGGTGTTCAAATTTTTTTTCAAATTGTGGTTAGGTCACATTTATTCTCAATTTTAAATCGGATTTTATCGAAAATATTAATAAATCACATAAAAAAATTAAATTGGGTACGGCTTAATAAAATCATAAATGTCAGTCGTCTTAATATGGCCGATTTACCACAGTTTTAAAATGGCTTCGACCGCCTAAACAGCTATCGCGATGATACAAAATTAAAATCCCCGTATAACTTATAACGACATTTTTAAATAAAAAAAATTACTTTTAAAAAATTATTAATTAAATAAAAGTAATAACAATAAAAAATATTTTTTGATTCAGTAAGAAATTTTTCATAATATAAAATAGTGATGTACATACGTCAGAGACTAGCAGTTTTAATAAAAAAGGAACATTTGAAGAGGTTATCAAGAACCGTTAGAGGTAAACCCGCATAATAAAAAAAAATCGATTCCCATATTTTTCTGTTTAATATGGATATTGGCTATTTTTATGTTAAGCTCTTCAAATGTTTCTTTATAGCCGATATTGCGAGGAAATTGCTTCCCCTTGTTTTGGATGAATTCCCGTAAACCCGACGAGAATTTGGTTATAATATTGAATTCGGGATAAGAGTACCTGCGATTAATGTGATTATTCAAGGTGAAACACTGCGAAATTCCATTATGAGGTCTCTTTTAGATGTAATGCTGTTTAAAGGCGTCTTGCGAATGCCAGGAAATAAATGAAGTGTTTCTGAGTAACGCTGGAAAAGCGGAAGGAAATCGGGAGGAAGACGAAGAAGGCGAGACTTAGAATCTGCCCAAGAAACTTAACTATGGCAATTTCAAACAATGTTTTGATTTTGAAAGGTCTTTTCTCACCGAGTCGGGATAAAGTTTGTGCTTTCGGCCTTCATCCCTTTTCCCCTCCTTTTCTTTCTTCTCCCTCTCACTCCCACCTTTCCCTATCCACTATCATTTGAAGATAAATCTATACTATTACATATGTAGAGTGTGCTAATGTAGATTTTTTATCGATATTTGTAGTTTGAAAAAAAATGTCGTGCTATTACTTAAAAATATGTAACAATAATTGGGCTAATTATATTATGTATCAATTTTGTCTCTCTTTGTGTCCCTTGTTTTTGTTGTATTATGTATCATTGAGTGAGTTTTTGTAATTTTATGTATTGTCTGATTATATATAATTTTATGTGTGGCAACTGAGTTTTTATAACGGGATTGTTTTCACGTAAGTGTGAACATCTGTAAAAACCAAGTATAAGCAAAAGTATATTTTATAAAACATAATTAATTCATTTAATCACTGAACATTATATGAAAGAGAAAAGACACAGAAAGTAAAAAGGTATCGGTCAAATCTGGGTATCGAGCCCAGGACCTCCTGTTTTACCGGGAAAATGCTCTAACCACTGAGCTAATCATTCTCAATTAAATACCCATATTTTTTTGTTTGCCATGATCGCAACGTTTTTCCCGAATATATATATGCAATATATTTCAATGGCTCGGATATACCTACTGTCATTTTTTTTTATTTTGTATATGTGATATCGATTAACTTTATTCACAAGTCCAGAATGAATTTATAAATTGTTTTGTACAAATGATAAGATTAATTTATTAATTAAGCAAATAAGGGTAATTTTATAATTAATTCAAAAGATAAGGACGGCCAATGACGTTTCCAGTTATGTAGGCATTTTGCAGTTATCATTGGAGATAATGGAGATACATACCCGGCGAGCACTTGAAATCGACTGAAGCCCGTGTTATAATAATAATAATTGGATTTCTTCTGTAGCGCCGTTTTCGTGGGAAAATCACCTCAAGGGCGCTATCTCTATGATGCCAATTGTGTTATCTCTATGATGCCAATTGGCCGCATAATGTTGCCCATATTTCGAATGCTGATGTTTACTCCATTTGTACACCTCTATGAGTTTTATATACAAACAAAAGGATTGAAGCAGGACAGGAGGGATGGGAAGGATGGAAGAACGGGGGTAGAATGGCGAGGGACCGCAGGCAGTAAAAAACTTTTGTGAAAGAGGGAAAATCCGGTATGTAGCGCCGTAATGATGACGACATAAAACAAAACATACAAAAGAGAACTACGGATAATTATGTTTTTATTTTCATACGATGACTGCACAAGCATCAGGAAGCTTCAAAGGAAAAACATTTTGGAGTGATGACTTTGAAAAAAGTTTTTCCAACATGAAAGGAATGCTATCTACCAAAACTTTTTGTCTTCTTTTTATCTTTGATCTCTGTCAACCAACGTAAAGTAAGTTCACCCGTCAAGTAATCATGTCAATCGGAAAGTTCTGAACTTTATCTCTAGGCACAGTAAGTTATTCAAAACCCGCATGAGTGTAGAGGGTGTATGATTAAATGTGAGATAAATGTTTCGATTGTTAGTTATGTCATTTAAGTGATAACTGTCACCCATACATAATTTTGTTTTCATAAAACATTGTAGCTTTACATAATAGTGCGAGACTAACGTAAGTCCAAAATCAAAATAAAATTACGTATCCTCATTCACAATATTACAAAAATTATGTATCTTGATAGCATATAACGCAATGGACATTTTACACGATACTTTTTTGTGGAGATTCCACAAAGGTCGTCTTTTCATATGGATTCGGCATGGAGAGGACTTGTTCTATTTTTAATTTCAATTTTCAACCAGTTTCGCGATAATATTTGATAGCTGTCATAGTTTTACGTAGGTAACTATTATTTTACGTTTAACGATTTTTCTGTTGTTCTTTCAACAGCATTTTTAATAAATAAATATTATTTTACGTATATCGTAGAAATATTCCGTGTTTATTTAGGAAAATGTTTAAAATATTGTGAAAAAGATTATTGGTAGAGAGACTGTCTTTATTACTGACTGTGAACGCGTGTTTCGATTTGGGATTGCAATTTACGCATTTTTTAAGTATTTTTTTGAACAATTTTAAAAACAATCTGTGCTATTAAAATCTAACTTATTAAACATGTCCAAGAAGCAATAAAATGACATTTTGTGACAAATACTTCCACTTTTGACCATGTTTTGATGATTACGTACCGTCCCAAATACTATTTTTTTCTTTTAATGGCTGCTATATCTGCAAATCTGTATGAGATCATATGTATAAAAATAATCTATTTATTTTTTGTAACTTATTGAAGTTTGTAAACCTCATTGTAATATTTAATCATTGGAGAAGATAAAATTAAAACATCCCAAATGAACCACGAAACCGAAAAAACAACAGAAAATAAAAAAAGATGTAGAAGTTGATGGCGTAAATTGAACTGGTCTCATTAGTTAAGTTGGTTAAGCGGTTACCCCGGATAGGTAGAGGTCCTGGGTTCGAGTCCCAGATGCGACTGAAATTTTTTTTATTTTGTGATGTTTTTTCGGTTTCGTGGTTCATTTGGGATGTGTTAATATTATCTTCTACAATGATATAAAAATAATGATCGAGTATAGCAAAGATATTCCATATGAGTCCCGATATGATTTCCATATTGGGATCGGTATTGAAAAAAGCATCGTATCAAGCTAGCTTGACTCTAAGTGTTCTACAGGGTTGGGTATCATGATTTCACTTTCAAGCGGTCCAATAACTCTAAAACTTAATTTTGCACCCAGAAAAATAACAACATTTAAAAAACTGGATTTTCTAACAATTTAAACTTACGATAGTCTTGCACCAGATGTGCGATATACTAAGATATGATACCCATACTACACTTAATGAGAACAAGCTATACATGTTATACGAAGGTAATTATGACTGGTCCAGGAGAGACAGAAGTAACAGCTGAGACGGATATACGTAAGTAAGAGTAAAGTGAAGGGTGTTGAGGAAATTATCGTTTTTTAATAAATCTGTTTTTTACATATTAATATATTTGTTTAGTGCCGAAGACAAACTAAACTCATGTATATCCTCTCAATATGAGGAGCACAAGACAAACTGTAACACTTTTCTTCAACATTTAAACAGCCACTATGTCTCATTCATTAACCAATAGGATGCATGATCTAGGAAACAAGTTTGGAGGAATTGTTGATATTTTTGCTGCCTCCATTTATACAGTTAATCGTCATCTATACCAGCACTTTGACGAATCCTATAATATGTAGAATAATATTCTTTTAGTTTTATATTTTATATCACTGTTAAATGTTTTAAAGAAAATGTTCATTACTTTATGGTTTAAAATCTCTATTTACTTATAATTTTTGACAACTCTTTATATTATGTTCTAAAATCCATGTAAACGCCCAGATGGGCGTATAATCAAATAAATAATACGTACGGTTCAGTTTCTAAATATCCTTAAATTAATATCCTCCTTTCGCTCGCCGACAACCGACGCGCAGTGGCGTGCACAGTTTTAATTTAATTAATTACTATTTTAAAAGTTTTTGTTACGAATGGCTAAGCTGCTCGCGTCAGCGAATATTTGTTTGGATCCCCCGCCACGTTAAATATTCAAATAACCCCCTTATTTAGGCACATTACAAGTCAATTACTGGATATATAAAATGTCAATATTTTTTTTGATCGCACAATTGCATGAAAGAAAGTCAACATAATATGATTATTATTTCGTTAGTAAAGTTGTAGTAATAAATAGAGGTACCAACAGATGGGACTGGTCACTATATTTTTAATTTGTACTGAGAAGCACGACCTTTGGCGATATTAATACAAACAGGTCTTCTCTTGAATGCGCATTGCGCACACGTGTTAATTTGTGTAAAATACCGTCAACATTAGAATATGACCTTTTGTTTAATTTGTTTCTGCTTTTGACACATGGGGCGTGCGTAGCTGGAACTTTTTGAAGTGTAGATTGATTTCTCGCAATATTTGTCTGTCTATCTCGAAAATAACCGGTTTTCCTGAAAATAGCACAGTTTGTTTCTTATTAGCGTCGGGAAGGTTTACAGGGTAGTTTGAATGAAATCCAATATGTAAAACTGTTGCTATAACGTTTTAAAATCGTATGAAAAATATTGAACCCGCCATGTTATATTGAGGTTAGCCCATAGATATACTACTCTGGTTAGCCACAGATTACGTAATCAAAAGAAGAAGGCGTGTTTTCGTAGAATATTTTCAAAGTAGAAAACACAAGTAGGTAACTATGCAAGAAATTTTTTTATTTAATAATTAATGTTTTGAATGAAAATTAGACATAGCAATAGTCGTCACAAAGCATTTTTGCTGTCAAATCTCTGCCGACGAGTGGGCATTTTCCGAGTAGAAGGCTTATTTATATCCGCTAATTACCTTCAAATGAAATTTTGAATATTTACACAATATCGTCAGCTAGGATATTCATTATTAGGTACTAGCTAAAGTAACCGGTGTTGCCCGACGATATGAATGGTTTGGGGGAAAGTTTTGATGTTGTGATGTGTTACCCTTACCCCTATCCAAGAGTTTTCCTCTTATTTTGAACGTCAAGTGCGCTGAATTTCAAGAAGTATCAAAATTATGCTTTATGGGAAAGGAACAGTGGCGTGCAGTTCATAAGTGCTGAAAAATTGTGCCTACCATACGAAAACGTACCACAAAAATTAACTAAAACATTTTTCAAAAAACGACAAATACCTGATCAAAACGAATTTTTTCTATGAATTAGTAAGGAACTTTTACGGTTATTTATGCAGTTGACCATAAAAATCATTGGAAGATGATAAACTCTCCTTCACACAGCATCCCTAAAGATGATATACGTCTTGAAGAAAATTATTTCTCACAGGGCTTTCTGTGTGGAGTTACTTTAAAAAAAACTGTTAATTTAAAAAAAATTCATTGCACCGTTTCACTCACACCACAACTTGAAAAACTGTACATAGCCAACCTTTGGTCGTGGCTTTGAGCGGTGGGAGAGGGAGATGGGGTGGTTTTTCGAAAACTTACGTAGACAGTGACCTTCTTCATGTTTTGAAGGTCGAATGCGCAAAATTTCATCAAGCTAGGAATAAAATTGTAGATTTGAATACGAAACAAATAAACAAACACCCCACGGAACACTCGTTTTGTATATAAAGATTTAGATAACATAAATTATAAATCGATAGGAGCATGTATTTGTGTACAGTGTAGCAACGCAACATTTTAGAATATTTATCAAGATTTGTAGCTTTAAACATAGATTTCGAAACACTTTTATAAGAACTTTGTCAATAATGCTGAGGGTTATCACTATGCTCAATTAAATTTATGATTAAGTTTTAATTTAACCACTGAAGAAAATAATATTAAAATAACCTAAATGAAAGATGAAACCGGACAAAAGGACAGAAAATAAAAAAGATTTCAGTCGCATCTGGGACTGAAATCTTTTTAGGTTCTGTCCTTTTGTCCGGTTTCATCTTTCACTTAGTTTATGTTAATATTATTTTCTTCAATGATTAAATATTAAAATGAGGTTTATAAATCTTAATAAAAATAATTAATATTTAAAAAAAGTTTTAATTTTGTCATTATATACAAATAAATGAAATTGATGAGATTCAAACAAAAGAGTTAGTTTCGATATTTTTATATTAACGAACGCAGGGAACGTGTATTCAGTATGACAAGGGTGTTACGCTAATCGTGAAGCCAGATAAAAAAGTCATAAACCTAAAAAAAGTAAATGCCAAAGCAATATTTAAATGGATTCTACGAAGGCCAACCATGTAGATAGACGCGTAAAGCAAAAACTTGCCTCAAAGTAACATTTTTCCAGAAGTAATGAAACACAACAAGATGTAAAATATTCGTTATTAAGTATTCAATGAAAGAATGTCGATTGACAGGCATGTAATATTCTAGACATTTAATCAATTGTAACTAAAAACGTTCATCACCTCGGCAACACAGAGCTACTCATTTTGTCTTTGAAATTAGTTCCTCACATTCAAATTATCTCACATGCGAATTAACCGTTTATTTTGAAGAAACAAGACAAAACAACATAACTCGATTATATTAACGTTTTTAAAGTTTAATTAAATTTTATTTTGATTTAGAATCTAATAAATGGGTATGTTGATACATAGGTATTATAAAATAATGTGCAAAATTACTGCCTCAACACAGGCTTGCCTAAACAAAGTGTTTGTTTTATTTAAATAAAATTTACTAGCGCATGTAAAAAGTTTTTTTTTTTTAATATTTCTCTATTTGTTTTTAATTTCATAAAGGAAACGTTTTATTTGATATCAGGTCATATTTGATTCCGCAAAATTTATGATAAAAAATACCTTCAGTACAAAGAATAGTTACATTTTTTAACTAACGATCAATTATTACCTGGCTTTTTATATCACTAGTAGGTACATGTATGGTATCATATATCATAACATAACAGATCGTAGGTATACCGTATTATGAAAGACAAGGTGCAAGAACAATACAAGCCTACAAGGTGAAAAATCACCTCAAGGGTGTGTATGCAAGTTAAAGTAATTGATATAGATGGTAATTTTTATGTAAATGTTGAAATTTCATGAAAACAACGTGAAATCCGTGATTACCGGGCAAATAAGGCGAATTATTTTATTTTTCACGCGATATTTTGGTATTTTAAAGTAAGACAGCAAATTTAAACGATCTAAATATTTCTTTTTCTTTGATGTCAACAGGCATAAATAGCCGTAACACGGAATGCAGCTAACTTCACGTCAAAAAAGTGGAGTAGTGTCATTCATTTGTCGAATTTGTAAGAAAAAAACCGGCGTTCTGACAGTTTTTTTGCAGCAAAATTCCATAAAGCTAATATTTTGTATCAAATTAGAAAAATAAATATCTCCGATTTTCCCACAAATTCCACCAAAAATAAAGCAATTTTCGCCGACAAAGAAAATTATCATGAGCTTTATTACATATATTTTATAATGCGGGTACCGCATAATAGTCTAAGATGCTCCCGACCATGTTGAGCCAGTGAGATTAAAGGTATCTTCAATTGGGGTATGTTGTGAGGTAGAAGGTAGTAGTTAAGGAGATGGGGAAGAGGAAGGAGGAAAAGTACCAGGCTATTCAGATCTGGATAACAAATACGGCTAAAGCCATTTCAAGGAACGTTTCGATTCTGAATGGTGGTCTTTCACCAGGGCGATACTGAAAGTGTCTACCAACGTTTCGCAAATTAAGATATGGGCCCTAATAATAAACTTGCGCACTCCGAGATTTGAACACGCGATCTTCAGATTTGTAGCCGAGGATCTTAACCACTCAACCACAGAGACCTGTTAGATATTTTCTATAAAAGAATTCATAATGGGACCGTGGCAACCCCAATTGTAATTTTGTGTCTGAAGGGAAGGCAGAGCAAATGGTGAAGTGAAAAGTTGTGTGGTACATAGATTTTCAGACTTGGTCACTAAACACGGCTAAAATCATTACAAGCAACAAATCGGTTCTGAATGGAAAGTGATATTGCGCAAGAGATTAAATCACAGACCTGGTTACGTCGATGATAGAAACCGTTTATCTCAGATAGGGTACCTACTGTTTTGAGAATATTACCTGTAATCCGTTCGTAACGGATTGCGCAACCAAATATTCCAGAAAGCACTCACATTTTACATAAAACATTATATAATATCTGTACCCGAGAAGCACACTGATGCAACTCCATAAAACGGAACGAAATACGCCTTTAACGCCACAATTTATAAGATTGATTAATGAATAGAATATAAATATTGTTAAATATATATTGTAAATAAATATTGTAAAATATTGTTAAATATTTTGGAGGCAATAGGGGTAAGAGGAAACTTTCTCAAACTATTCAAAAACTTCCTAACCAACCGCCAAATCCAGGTAAAAATATCAGACAAATTTAGTAAAAGAAGAAATGTCAAAACAGGAGTTCCACAAGGGTCAATTTTAGGTCCAACGCTCTATATTATCTTTGTATCACTTATGAACAAAATATTCTCGTTTGTTAAACATTATGTATATGCTGATGATACAGCACTTATAATATCCCATGAAAATTTGGATACTGCAATAAAATTGTTACAGCTAGATTTTATTTCCTTATTAAAATGGTCACATGACTCTAGTCTAATAATCAATGCTAAAATAACGAAATTGATGCATATAAGATCCCCGCATGCAAGGTACAGAGAGGCACCTGTAATCATATCCCATTCATTTAATTGCATTCACAATAATACCAAACAGCCCTGCGCGTGTACAAGTATCGAATTAGTCAACCAGTACGTGTATCTAGGTGTTACGGTGGATTGTAATATGAAATGGGACGTACAAATTTCCAACCTCTGTAAGCGACTTCAAGCCATTGTAGGAAGACTCCACAAGATAAAATTATACGTGCCTATAAAAACTGTGAAACTAATTTATTTGTCTCTAGCAGAATCGACTATAAGGTATGGTATAACTTCTTGGGGACACTCCTGTAAGACCAACATAAAACATTTACAGCTGATTCAAAACGCCATGGTAAAATTGTTAGTAAGTAAAACAGTTTTTACGCAAAGGCGAGACATTGATATCATGTACAAATCAATTAATGTATTACCTGTTCGTGGTCTTTTGTGGCATAAAATTCTACTGCAACATATATCTGAAAGTCCGTATAAGGCCGTGATGGATCATGTACACAATACACGTTTCACACAAAATATAGGAATGGTAGAGCCAATATTTCAAAATATATATGTTCAACGAACCTTTGGATACATTGTACCATTTATATTTAACAAATTGCCGTACGAATTTAAAAACAATTGCTCTATGATGAAATTCTCACTGATGTTAAAGTGTTGGCTTTTGGAAAGTAACTTGTGTATTGATGGTAACAAATATGACGGTCTCCTTGGTTGTATAGCTCCTAGATATCTGGTGTACTTGCTGTTACGTTGTTACTATTATATTTAAGTCTATCCTCATTGTAACCAACCTGTACTGCTGTATTATGTATATATCTTTTAAATTTTTATTTCTTAATCTATTTAATACTTACAGATGCTTTGATATTTCTGATATTTACGTAATAGTTATATTTTTGTAATATGAATGTTTTTATAATGTTGATATTTTTTAAAGTATTGATGTTTTTATAATATTGATATTTTTATAATATTGATACTTTTATAATATTGGTACTTTTATAATTTTGATATTTTTATGATATTGACATTTTTATAATATTATTTAAATCGGTGTTATAAGATTGGACTCTAGTATCTCAATAACAAATCTGTAATGCTTTTACCATTATTTTTTCTCTTTAATTTTTTTCTTTTCTCAACTTATGTACAGGACAAGATGCATGCGCCTAAATATAATAATTTTTGCCCTACATTTGTATGATGATTGTAATTTATTGTTGTATTATTATATTATTGAAATAAACTCCTGCTGACAAGCTACTTGCAGTGGCTTAGCGGGTATAAGTTCCCACTGTATATAATTAATATTATACAATAAAAAAAAAAAAAAAAAAATCCGTATTGATAATTGGTTTGCTCATGAATACTCTAATTTATTTCACTTAGAACAGGTTTTTTTTATATTGAACAACAATTATAGAGCTTAAAGTCATAAATTAAGTATAAATTTTGCCAAAACTTAAAGAATACACATTTAAAAAAGAAAACAAAAAGTGAAAAATAAAAATTTTCATATTAATCCAAAAACAGAATACGCACGTGACGTCAGATGTTACAAATGCAATGGTGCAAACATAACAAGATGTTTTGATGAGATGACTTTTTATTCACTTTATAATGAGAATTTATTAATTCTCTTTATAATTATATATAATAAAAGCTATATACTGAGAATAGGCGTTTGTTGCTATATACGAAAACATATTTTTAAAGAAATTATATTTTTCATTGGAGTTCCTTATTCCAGTGTGAGTCCCATTGACTCCAGGAGTTAGAACAAAAAATCTATGTAAATATTCCAAAGTTTGAATGCTTTAAAGTCAAACAGATAAGAAGCATTCTATCTTCTCATAGATAAATAGTTTGGGTATATTTGTCTAGCAAAAACATTCCCTTATTAACTTTAATTATATCTCAAAATGCCTCATAATCCGAAACAAAATCGCAGGTTGATGCAAAAATGTGAAATGAAATAAGTCAATCGATGTAAATGTTTTATAAATACAAACATTACTAAAATTATTCACGTTCATTCCTTTGTTCAATAAAAATATTTGATGCATTGGGCAGCTTGGTATTTTGAGCTTTGTTTTTTAAACTGATAAATCAAAAGCTCAAACCTTTCACTTTCGAATGTTCATTCCAAATAAACACGAAGGACAAATATTTACCAAATAAGAATGTGTCGCCTTTGTATTATTTATTGGACCGCAGAGCAATTGGTTTTGTTATTTCACTGAAACAGCGAACAAACAATGTAACGATTTTCTACTTTGTAAACCCTTCACATTCTTCAGAGCTTTTTCACTCTCGGTTCCTTATTACAGTGTTTATTGTTAGAATTTTTTATGATGGCAGTAAGTTATGGGAATGGCCGATTTGTTTTTTTTTCTTGCTCATACTACCTATTTGTTTACATAAATGAAGGAAGGCAATCTATGCTATGTGCAGAGGGTGAAAAGGGAAAGGACACAAATTATATCTACTGCCTCTCTCTTTCGTAATAAGTTGCACCTATATTTTGTTTTGAAATTAACTATTTGATTCAGAAACTTTATATCTACAAACGTACTCAATTTTACAAGCCTGCTTGAAAATGGGATAAATTTATTTTGTATAAACCACTATTTAATAAATAAATATTACCATTTTTAGAAATCAATGTTTGTGGTTATCTGTAATGATTACTAAAAAACACGATTAAAAAAAATAATGTAACAAGGATAAGGATGATATTTTAAACAAATCGTTGTTGTAAAAAATAATTTTGAAAGATCGTAATTTTTTTTTGAATGGTTAAGACTTCTTGAAATTTTAATACTAGAGTTAAGGAACACCTGATGTGTTTTAGTATTTGCCAACCAAATTTTATTAATGAAACAAATTGACATTCTTTTGACAAAAATAAAGGTCTTAGAATTTAACATACAAATACAACTGGCTTTAATAATATTTTAGAAATTAGAAAAAGTGTTAATCTATATATTAATACTCTAATTATAACAGTGTAGACATGTTTCAAAAGTTCGATTTTGACTCGCGTTATCCCATATCTCACTCTGAAACAGGGTACATTACCGCGTAAGCCGCTGTAAGTGACGCCGGAGTTCATGTGTTTTTCAAAAAGGAATCGAATTAACCGATTTACTCTACTTTTTTATACGTTTCGCACTTTAGTAAGGTAAACATTTGCTTGAACTCTCGATTTGACTCAATTCGATCTTGTAAAATAATACTTTTAACATCATTCTGAATTATTCATCATGTAAGTTTTCACTTAAAATTGTAAAATATTGCACTTGGGAAAAAAATTGGGAATTCCTCGTATTTTGTATTTTATGTTTTGACAGTTTTAAAAAACAAACATTTTTGTTGGCGCGCCAAGCGGAGTGAATATGACCCACATAAATAACGACTGAAAATTTTCATATATCAGCCTTATTATATTGTAGTTATATTTTTAATCAACGGAGGCTACTATTTTTTTCTCCAAATTTAATTTAAAGAGATTTAATTATAATGTCATTTTTCATAACTTCACCTCATCTATTCTATGCGATATTATAAAAGAGAGAAATAGAAGACAAGTCTTGAATTGACTTCAACTTTCGTCCTATTTTATATTATAAACCAGCAATAGCAGCGTGTGAATGCTAGTTGCTACAGCAGATGACATAAAAATAAGATTTAGATTTTTTTTAATGTTAATTGTAATTGCCTTTTTTCTTGTTTTTTTTAAACGGTTTGTTCATAATTTTTTTTCGTTGCCAAGTTTAATTTCAATCACTGTAATTTATAATTTCTTCAAATGCTTGGTAACTTTGTGGCATCATTATTAATTATATAAATTGAAAATACACTTTGTATATACCACTTTACTTAAAATATATAAATATTTCTACATGTTTCGATAGCAATGCTATCATCTTCAGGAATAAATAAATAAATAATAAATAAATAAATACATCACTATGAAATTTTTTATTTTGAATTACATACAATATTTAAAAAAAAAATGGAGTTCTACAAATTACACAGAAATTCATCAAATAAATAAAGAATTTTCATACGACATTTTGGTGACAGATTTGCTGCGTCTCTTTAAGCTTCGCGAATACAAATTAATTAAATTAGAATAGAAATAGAGTAAGTGTGATATCAAAGAAAGATCCGTTCTGATTTGATGAAATACACAACAGAATAGAGAAGGTGAGAACCCGGTTTTACTGTTAAGCCATTTTTGAAAATAGAATTATTGCGCGATTCAATTGTTATTACGAGGTAGATACCTAAGTAAACTTTCCATATTTGGAACTGAAGTAGGTACCTGTGTGTTAAGAAAAAAATTATTCATTTTTTAAATCCAAACAAGCGATAAAGTACCTACATGAAATGTACTATAACGGTGATCAACAAAAATCTGCATTTGAAATGTGCGCTATTTAAATATCTAATCCTGAAGAATGCATTATATTGTTATTAATAAATTGTTTTCAATAAGCCAAAATATTTATTAGTGTTAATTAAGGGATCGGTCAGGTTAGGTTTAGATAGGTCAAATTGGGCTTGCTTTGATTTAGATAGGTTAGGTTAGGTTAGGTGAGGTAAGTATAGGTTAGGTACGGTTTGATTAGATTATGTTAGTTTGGACTAGGTTAGGTTAGATTTGATTGAAATGTGCCGGTAACTAAAATTAAAAATAATGCGTATAATGAAAATATTAAATGGTATGTGTCACATTATGATTTAAATTGGGGAATGATAAAGAAAAATTATTTCTAGTAGCTTTTGCAATCATAAAAATATAGTTTTTGGTGTTTTTTAATAACAATATACTTTAATCACCTTCGTTGGGTGCAACGGGCAAAACACAAGTGATCAATTAAATGGTTCCATCACAATTCAACACACGTATGAATCGGCACACTTTTTGAAAGTGATATGAAGTCATTAAAAGTACTAAAATAAAAAAAACTAGCCCGAAAACCCAATCTAACCTAATCCAACTAATATTTATTAGTCTCAAGAAGACTACTAAGGTAGGGTTAGCTTAGATTCTCGGGCTAGTCCGATTTTTTTTTCGTTCTTTTAATCGCGTTAAATAACTTTTAAAAAGTATTCCGATGCATACGTGTTTTGAATTATCCAGTCACCCAATTAAAACAATGACATTATTTTTCAGAACATAATATTTCATAAAATTTGTATCCTGATGAGGGAACTATTGTTGTCAAAATATTTAAAAATTTATTTCTTAAATAGTAGTTTATACAAAATAGCTCTGCTTATTTCATTATTAATACGTCGTATTATTATTGTTAATTTATTTATTTAATAAAAGTTTTGCCCTCGGAAATAAAAATCCAAAAAAAAAAATGAACCCAACAAAATATTACAGCCAATTAAATAATATTTTAACTCAGCTTTCCTGAAATACAATCCTGAATTACTCAAAAGTTTTCATCAGACTGCGAGCAGTAATATGTTATTCAATTCGCTCAAATCGATTAGGAACAGTTATAAATGTTTTCTCTTCATTAGAAGTATCATTTCTTACTTCTATGTTATATATAACTAGATAGGTATAACGTTATGTAAATAATAAACTTATTATTTTTCTTTCCCACAATACCAGAATCAATCCGCCAACATTAAAACTATTACAAATGTCGTTGAACCTCAGCCAAAATAAAGAAGGAATTTACAGAAAAACAAATCAGTTAAACTCATTAAAAATAGTGGGAGGAGACCGAGACAGATGACTGGCGAAAAAATACTATACAATTTTATTCAAATACCCTTTCGCCATTTTGATTTGTTCGCATTGCCAAACATGAGCACCTTATCAAGATCTTTGTGAGGAATCTCGACAGTTTCCCCCGTCAATTCCTCGTTTTCCCATCTCTTTTTCTGCGTCATCACATCTCAAAAGATTTGCTTTGGGTTTGAAAAATGTAACTTCTTGCCAAATTTCAGTTCGCTCTCCACGTAAACTAGTCAGTCAATTCCATTTGCCGAGAGCTGGGAGCAGCCACCTAACTACATTCTATATTTTAAATAAGATTGTATAAATAAAAACCTCAGACGGTTGTGAATGCATGTTCAGTCTCAAGATTTATTGAGGAATCAGCGGACTGACTTACAATGTTTTTGAATGGCTCTAAATCTGATGGATAAATCTGTTGGACGTTGTTATTTCGCATATCATTGAGATGCTTAATTCAAAAAACCCCTTAGATTGCAGTGTATAATAGTAGAATTTCTGCAAAGGTATCTGATTACGTTTTATAAACTTATGTTAACTAGGATTTTAGATTTTACGAATACCAAATATCTACTTATAACTGTTATTAGTATTTTTTTATAAATATTTATTGAAGCTTACAAGTTTTGGTAATTAGATTCCATTGTAATTTTTTTTAACAAAATTAGTGAAGTTGAAACAAATTCTTGATAGAAGACAGTTTTGATGTACAGGTACATATCTTTTTACCAAAAATGTGACCTTATAGATTGTTAGTAAATATATTTTCACATAGTCGGGCGCTATTTTACAGTAGTAGCGTTGTGGATAATATGAGTTAATTATTATTTTTTAAAATACCTGAAAGATCTTTTATTGGAGGAAATATTTAGATGAGAGTCAAATTAGAATGCGGTATTGTAAAAATGTTATCGTCGCCCATAGCACAAACAGGTGTAGGTATATCAAATTTAACAAAAAAAACCGCGTGTGCAAAAATAGATTTTTTTGGCGGATTCTTAAAAGTATATTTTATTGGGCACGTTTCTCAAATGGGGTTTAAGAATAACATTTTGTTTACTCCATTAGCTAAAGATGTAATAATTTGTATTAGAATCCGCAAAAAAATGGTTTTTGGCTATCCTGAAAATTTGCCAAATATGAGATGCGTCTATTTGTGTCGTGGGTTATAATACGTACCTACTACATATGATCTCAGAAAAACAAATGTATTAACACACAATAAGATTAGTATTCCAAACACGGGTTTTTATTTTTATTTTTAGATCCCATCCTGAGCATAAATAATAAATGCCAATAAGTATGTACGTTTGTTATTCGTAAGTTGGTTTTTCCGCATACCAAATCATGCTTATTTTATGTTAAAAATTTACATTTTGGCTTCTAAAATGTCTCGGTAAGGACCAAGCCAAATTTACAGGGCCAGAAACGACATCCTCACGGAATCTCCTCTAAAATATAACCATGGGATACAACCTGTATAATTTACCCATAAAACCTGTTTTTTTATGAACTCTCAGCTAAATTATGTTAGATTTGGTATTATATAAGGAGTATTATATTACTTTTCTTTATTAGGTATTTGGAATTACGTTGCCATCAACTTATTTTTTACAGTTATCATTTTGTCATGCGTATATAATATTCCTACCTACTAACAGTCACTACTCGCGTTTGTCAGACTTTTAACAATCATTTTTCCATTGAAAAATTAATTCATCATAATATTAAAAACTATGAGTAGAGTGGAGATTACTTTGTAATCACCGCTCTACTCATATATAAATATCAACATGTTTCGAAAGCAAAGCTTTCCTCATCAGGATATACAGAACACTAAAAAATAATAATGTCAAGTATAGACAAATGATAAATATAAAACACGATAACGTAAGAATAGACAAATTATAATCATTAACTAAACTTGATTAAAGTAGGTAAGTAATTAATAAAAAATGTTAATAAAACAAATCTGTATTAGAAATTAAAAAATAAATAAATTCAAGAGATAGCTATTTAAAAAATATATATTTGTTTATTAATTATATTTAACACTTTATGAAACATTTTGATATGTATATATTAATAAAATAATTTTTAATTCATTTATTAATAATAACGCCACAAAGTGAATCCCAATCTTTTGAAGAAATTACATAATATTAAAGCAAATAAAGTATTGGAAATAAAGTTTCCGCCTGAACAGAGTTGATATTAGATGAAAAAAGCTACGCTAATTTCATATTATCAGAGCTCACCGTCCGAGGATTTCTGCTGATTTAGCCAACAGATGTTCAGATCTGTACTTAAGAAGAGATTTATTAGCAAAGATTTACGAGTTATACCTTTCAATATCTATGATATAATTCTAAGGGAACTATATCAACACTCGATTTGGCAAAGTTTTCAGGAGGGTTAAGGAAGGGGCTGTAAAGCGGATTTATAAAAAAACAATATTTGTAACTTGAAGAGGTATGGATACTTGTTCCTTGAGTGTGTTCTGTGAAGGGTGTTCCTCGAGTTCTTGCTGATGCATTATATTTCTTCATATTTGAGCAACAATTTTTGTTTATCATTTTCGGTACACAATTATGAAAAACAAAAAAATAACAGACTCCTTAAATTAGCATTTTACTTCAGGTTACCTACATTAGCATAAATGTTGCAACTGCCAAACTGCAAACATAGGTAATTGGAATAATTGGGTACGTGCCTACTTACATTCGTACTAACAATGAGCCTACCCACTGCCCTTTTCTGTAATAATTTGATTAAAATACCAGACGCAAAACACTGGTGGCCACTTAGTACCAACATAAGACTAATTAAATAAGCAGGGACCCGAGGCTTAGGAAAATATGATGTAGAATGGGAGTAAGTAATAAGAACATAAGCCTCCGCCCGCTGCGAACCGTCCAACTTTAATAACGAAAAATGCACGCCGAGTGTTGCTACTTTTTAAATTATTCTGATATTGGCCAGATGGGACCTGTAACTTTCCACAATAATAATTATGTTAAATTATTTAGGTACCCACCTACGCTTTCCTCTACAATTTATCTCCAGGGTTACTTTATTTTTACACAATTAAAGATAAATTATTAGATAAATTATAATAATTGGCAAGGAACAACGGCCTGCATTAATCCCCTGATAAAAGAGGTTAGGGATTTGTATTTCGTATTTTAAGGATTGCATTATTGTGCTCTTGGAAAAATTATCGTCTTTTGGTTCCGCATTCATATTTTATGATCCTAAAATTATTCACAAGTAAAATGGGTACCTAACCTGTGTTTGTAGTCATTAACAATAATGCTGAAACTAAGTTAACTATAAAACAGTACCAGTTATGTGTACATTTTCTTTTAACAAAGACAATATTCATATCAATATATCCTTTGTTTAACCAATTCAGATTAAATTGAACAAAGTGTTACAAATAATAGGTATGTAAAAAATAAAGGTTTGAAAATATTTACAGCATTTTATTTTAAGTAATAATCTAAGAAGAGTTTCTTTCACCAAACGCCAGTGCATCTATGTCAACCTCAAATCTAGAAATATTATGGGGCTGTTGGTAGGATAAGTAAATTACATAATGGTATAATTATAGTATGGCTACAAAAAATATCTAAATCAAGCAATATTTCTATTCGGAATGGTGGTCTCTCATCGGGGGGATAGTGAGAGTAGGTATCTACAGTAACTTTATTCCGCTTTTTTATGTCTATTTAAAAAAAACGTACCTTGTTACATTTTAGCAAAGTAAGAAATGCAATGAGTCCCCCTCGTGGGTGCCTTTCTTCCTACCTACAAACACTCTGAAACCTTTATCAGTGGGTAGTTTATTTCTACCAAATTACGAGGTTCACTCAATACAGTAGGTAGTATTGTGGGCTATATCTTAATCAGAAGTTTTCATATTTTTAGCAAAACTGCGAAAAGCTTTCAACTAAGTTCATCTTGCCGCCCAGAGACTAAAGACCCTCTCCGAACTCGATACATCATAAAACTTCTTTTAAAATTTAATGGTTGAAAGCTTTCTTTGGTACGTGATTTTCTTCCCTTACCTTCGAAATTGGGGCTTCAAACGAAGGCAGTACCACTTTAAATTCAACCCTATGCAATGATAATGTCGTTATCGATCGGTATTATCGTAATATTTCAGACGGCGCATATTAGTGGAAGGAATCCAGTTCGAGAAATATGCCGTATTTATGTCACGAGCGGGAACAAAATCGTATTTTTTCTGAAGAGGGTAAGAATTTTTCAAGTGGTTAAGAAGCGCATAAAGCTAGTAAAATATTATACGAGAAGCTTTGTGCAAAGAAAATAAAGGCACCGCCGCATCGCTGCGGAACCTTCCAAGTATTTTCCGTCGAAAACAAGATTATAAAGTACGTTATTTAGCCTTCATACTTGATACACATTCAATGCTTGTATCCCGATGAATACATTGTAAGGACATACGCTTGGTTAATGCAACTAATAATAATATCACATGACAAGTATTAGTAAATCCATGGATTTCATTTCAGAATATCTCAAAATCTGAATTGAAACTATTCAAAGTAGGAAGAGTTGCAGATAATCTATATGCGACCAAATCTATCGCAACTGCAATGTAATTTTTTAATACTACGCATATTAGTATTTATTTTAGATTAAGAATTTGCGAATTGTTGTTTTTATTTATCTAGTCATGATATGAATTTTATGGATGTATTGAACTAACAATTGTGTGAGAACATATATTTTTTTATTACTTCAACAAACTAGTCCTGTGTGGATAGATCATTTCACACGACCCGGGTCGATCAAGATCCACTGGGAAAGTGATCTTGTCAAAAGGACCCGATCTTTAATCAATCGATAATGTAGACTGGTATATTATTCCTCCAAGCGTAGACTATAGAAGGCGAAGAACGTAGAAAAAAATTATGTAGTTAGATCGATGCACAGTGTAGTATGCATGTGTAGACCGGGCGACTCGATTATTGTTTTCCCATAGCTTTATCTGGCAACAGAGAAAGAGATGTAACTGGAAAAAAAGCGGTTCCCCATCAGTCTCTCGTAACTGGAACCGCAAGGACAGCCTATTTCAAGAATCAACCGTTACTATTTCTATGTCGCTAGAACGAGAATCGAGACAAATAAAATTTATACAACTTTGGTCCATGGTCGATGACAGGTTATCGATCAAACGATCGAATCTCTGGTGCTTCATGATCGGGTCGATTGAGATCGACTCAAGACTACAACAAACCCTTAACGAGTCGTAAATATGATTTACGGCTGGAAGTAAATCATATTTCCTTTGTTAGACGATCGGCTTAATACAAAATACTAAGTATCTAGCAGGTTAATGTAAAACTACATTTCATTGGGCACCTTCATAAAAAAATTGAGTTTATAGTTTAACCGTTATCCGTATCATAATGGTTCACGAATTTGACCTTCAGCCGAGAGGTTGTGAGTTCGATTTCAGCCGTGGTGCAAATAAAATGCTATGCAGCAGTCAATAACGTAAAATAATATGTTTCAATAAATCGGTACGGACGAGAAATTTTCTGATCATTTGTGGGGCAGTTCGCGTCTTATGGAACTTCTTCTTAATTTTGAATAACATTTCGAAAATAGCTCTACAACAGAGACACCCAAGGGTATAAAAATTGACCCATCTCAAATTTGAACATTTTTAGGAATTCATTATATAAACTACTAGCTGATGTGTAGCCGGCCCTTTTTTTAATAAATTTATGAATTCTTGTTTGTCGTTTGGGGGCCATAATTGATTTGACAGCGAAAGTAATGAGCTAGAATGACTTATTATCTCTAAATAAAGAAACATTCATTTGAACATTTTATTTCATTCCAAACAATTATTTTTTTAAAACGTATCTAAATAATTAAAGTCTTAAGTAAATACCAACTTGTGTTTTCAATTTTGAAAATATTCTACTCAAACAAATCTTCTTCTTTTGAATATGTAATCTGTGGCTAACTAGAGTGGAATATCTATGAGCTAATTTCAATGCAACATGGCGGGTTTAATCTTTTAAAAATTAATTTTAAAACGTTATGGCAACAGTTTTACATATTGGATTTCATTCAAACTACTCTCTAAATCTTTTCGTCTATCTCATAAGAACAAACAACTGCTATTTTCAGCGAAATCGGTCAAGTAATTTTCATGAAAATCGAGTACAGACAGAACGACAAACACTCATTTAATTAATATAAACATATAATTTCTTTAAAATATTGGTATTCCCTTTGCGTCGTCATTATTAATAAATGAATTAATAGTTACTTTGTATTAAAATTTACTTAGTATTTACTTTTATTAAAAATTACTTAGTATTTTATTATATTTAGATGTAAATTAGTATTTTACCATTTTAAATGCTTGTTTTATAATTTTAAATTCTTATTTAATTTTTTATTTTTTATTTCATATATTTTGTTATAGTTTATTTTGTTTTATTTTTTATAAAAAAATATTCAGTATTCTTTATATTCCTGGTGAGAAAAGCATCGCTTTCAAAACATGTTGATATGGATATATTAATAAAGTGGCGAATACAAAGTAATTTTTAATTCATTTACTCATTTTTATATATGCAGATATGTATCGTTCGTTTGTTCTGAAAACAACATTAACAGTGATTTTTTTTTCCATCGAAGCTACTCTCATATTATGTGCATTATGAATAAACGAGAGGAAAGAAATACAGCGTCAATAGTTCTCCTGTGTGTTCATGAATATTACTTTGAGATAAGAAATAACATTTTTTGAACAAATGTGGCAGCGGCAGAATAATAGAAAAGGGTGCACCTTCTCCCTGAATATATACTCGTATATAATATATGATATTACATCTCCAATCCCCAACAATGCTCTCAAAACACAGCGGCGGCAGTGGAATAATCTTCTTCTTCTCATTCTATTATATAAAGAAGAATGTCCCTGGCGGGCGTTTTGTAATTGCTTTGTATACAAATCTACAGTTTTATTCCAAGCTTGATGAAATTAAAAAAAAATACTTGATCTTCAAAACAAGAGAGAGATAACTATTAATATGAGATTTAAATCAGATTTTAAGTAATTCCTAATGAAATTTTGGCCACTTGACGTTCAAAATCAAAGGAAAATTACTGGGTAGGGGTAGGGGTTATATACAAATAATTACAAATAATACAGAATAAAGTTATAAAAAAACTTTTCAATTATAGCCCAGACACCCCCACAAAAAAACTATACCAAGAAATGAACTTACTGAAAATCAGAAAACTGTACGAATATAATATATGTCTATTAATCTACAAAATACAAAATGGACTTATACACACAAACACAGCATTTATAAAAACATCACAAGTACACGAACACTACACAAGACAACAAAACAAACTGTACAAGAACACAGTAAGGACTGAAAGTGGAAAAAGAAATATTGGCCATGAGGATGTACAAATATACAATATCCTTCCCGATAGCCTAAAGACGGAAAGTCGAATAGGAACATTTAAAAAGAAACTATTCAATATCAAAATGGGTGAGCAGAGTAACAGTGTGTAATGGAGATATGTAATATGAGAATGATATGTGGGGTATATAAGTGATGTAATGCGATGTTGAGTGATATGATGTATAATGTAAGTGTTAAATTAAAATTGATTTAGATGGCACGAAAATCGTTCATAGAAAACACTGTAATAATACTGTAATAATTATGTTATATATTCTGTTGGAGACCCGAAATAAATATCATCTACTTATTTAATGATTGGTGTAAAACTGTCTAGAACTAAATTTTGATAAATGTAAAATTACGTCATTTTGTAGAGCAAATAAACCGATCCTATTCGATTACAAATTAAATAGTGTCTCCCTACCCACCCTTCAGATATACGGACCTTGGTGTCACCTTAGACTCTAAGCTTTCTTTTCGTGACCTAATCAATAATGTCACTAATAAATCACTAAAACTTCTTGGCTTTATCAATCGATTTTTCGTCAATAAAAACTTTACTAATTATGAGTACCTTTCACCACTGTCCAGAATGTCGAGATTTGTTAACTCAAGCCAGGGCCTTGACATTTTTGGTAGCAGTCTAAATGACTTTTGTAGGCTTTACCTAATTAGAATTCGAAGATTATCATTTAGAATGTCTAAAATCATGGACTCTACTAAAACCATGTTCAGGCTTTGACTTGAATGTTCTCTCAAATGTATATTTTTGTCCTCTTTTTGGCATTGCTTCATTCTTGTATTATGTACGTGCTCTTCTTTTTCTGTAGTTCTTGTTTATTTCATTTTGTGTTATGAATTTTGTGTAATTGGACATTGATCTTTAAATAAATAAATAGTAGATTGTTAAGACAGTAAATTTTGCCACTATATCCGCCACCACTGTATCTGGCGGCATCCATATTTTAGCAAACTTTTTTCCCCACTGGATAATTTTTCCTGGGATCCCGGCATTACCCAGGATAACGTATGATCCTCCAGATACCGTAAATGCGCCCGTTACCGTTCTCAGCCGGGCCTCTTGTTCCCGGATATCATCAATAATTCTCCGGCGCAAATGAGGGGATCACGTACGCGTTACGTTATCAATAGGAAAAAGAAAACGCCACGGGTAGAAATTACATTTCATATTAATACCGCACAGAGGTCGTTCCGGCCTTCACAATGAAGGGTGGATACCGCCTTATTTTTAGAAAAGGTTTTCCATTTATTTAATAAATAAGACCTTTTCGGGTATAAAGTCGGGCATGCTGTAGTGGGTGCCTACGTTGTGAAAGGATTACATAATATTTAATATTAACTTGTAACTTGCAAATATATTGTATGTAGGTAATATACGTAAGTACTTGCCTATAACGAATTAAAAGTTTAGTTAAATTTTCAATAAGGAATTATAGTGAAACATATAATGGTTGTAAAAATATACTTTCACGTAAATCAGCAAACAACGAATCTTAACTTTTGTTATTTATACGTAGAATTTATAAATCGTTATTTAAAATTTAATAAATAATCATCTAATGAAACACCTTGTTATATTGGTACCAAGCATTTGGAACATATGACGTCATGTGCGCATTCTGTTTTTTGATTAGTATGGAAATTTTAATTTTTCGATTATTTTAAATTATACGTTTTTTTAGTTTTGGCGAAATTTAATTTTAATTTGGAAAACATTAAGTTATTTAGTTGTTGTTTAATTAAAAAAAACTATTATTAATGATATAAATTATAGCATTCATGAACAAAGCAATTATCAGCACGAATATTATGATAATGTTATTGCTAAATACTATTATTATTCTTTGAATTAACGTTTCTAAAAAGGCACATAATGTTATTGCTTACGTTTAGTTACGGTTTACTATGAATAAAATATGAAATTATAAACGGTAAAGCTCATTCTTGTTTTGACATTTGACATTCTAACCTTAAAACTGATCCAAACCAAACGGCCATAGATATGGAGCGTTTTGGCGGGCTTTGAAAAAAACGAAATATACTGAAATTTTCATAGGTACATTCTTCCTCGGTAGGTACCTACCTACCTTTCTGTCTTACATAGCTATAAGAGTAGATATTACTATATAGATATATTTAGCTATTACGCCATCTCGCCGCAATAGTAACATAACAGAATGAAGCGCCACACCAATGTGTCCTTGCAGGTAATGTTTACTTCGTGCACATTCATAATATTTTCATAGCTTTCATTCATTAATCCAACTATGGAAGAAGAAGCCGGGCACGTCCGAGGAAGGCATTGCACGATCGAGTGAATCAAATACTCGAGTCGGGCTATGTCAGAAGTCGGAATAACAGAAGAGAATGTATGCGGCGTTGTATGAATGTGAATGAAGCAAGAAGTGTATGCCAAGATCGAGTTGTTTGGCGGTCCGTCCTCTCTGCCTACCACTCCGGGGAAACGGCGTGATGGTTAGTTAGTTACTTAAGTAGGTTGGTACAGCACGACTTACTTACCAATTGTATTATGTCTTGCCGGAATGTTCACGACTCCTTGCGGGTACTTGTTACATATTACTTTGACATTCCTTTGTTGAATCATCGAAATATAAAAAAGTTTATCGTTATTAATTGTTTTTGTGTTTAATTCGTAGAACTCCATTTAATTAATTTTAAAAAATTAAATGTATGTTAAATTTAATAATGTTATTATTAAGTTCTCCAAGTATTTTAGGTTTTATTATTGTAAAGCAGTTTGAAAATACTATTGTATGCCGAAACAGCTGTCACAATAAAAAAAAATGCATTGCAGAAATTAATAATAACATTAATAAATTTGATTTACATTGGATTTAAAAATTAAATAACTTATTTTTTGTTCGATTTGTATGGATAGACGTCAATTATTTACCATATTCTAACATTTTCCAAAAAAAGAAAATTATTATATCTACCATCAGTTTACGTAATAGAGGGCTTTAGCTATTTGTATAATTCGGATTTAATCAAAATAATAAAAAGCTTTTTTGAAACGCAAAATAAGATATCCACGAGGGAAACGAATTAAATAATATATCTTTGATAAAGATTCCTAGAACGTTAACCATGAAATTTATGAATTTCATTAGATTATTGAATTAAATTCTTGACATAAAATTTTATACGTAGATACTTTCAATTAAAGGTAAACAATTTTTAATGCAAAGCGCTATGGCGCTAAATCTCTGAAATAATTGCCAAAAATTACTTTTAATTGGCACTTAAAAAATCAAACGAATATCACAAAAACTCGCCAAGGACTTAAGAAGAAAAAACACGTAACCTGAAACATCTTTATTCTTAAATATTGCTTAAAATACTATTTGAATTTTGGTTAAACGAATATTAAAACTTACTTACAAATACTTACTCATAATCATTACTTTCTTTAATACCATACTTATCGTTAGAATTTTTTTATATTCTATATTTAAACAGTAAGTTTAATAAGCCGTAAAATGCATTTTTAAATGCCACTGCGAATGATTAAATGACTTGATTAATATGATATTAATTCTAAATTAAATGCAGCATTCAAACCGTTTAGTTTGCCATAAAGCCTTTTAGTGTAAAGTGATGATCACGTGCGAATTAAAATAACATTATTTTATTGATTTTATCATTTAAATATGAATAAATTCAGTTATATTCACCATCAATGTGCGATGTAAGAAATATCAACTTATGTTAAATTAACTCCATACAGGAGGCCCTTTGGAAAATAATTACTCTCGGGGCCTATGTCATCTATAGGGATGCTGTGTGGAGGAGCTCTGGAAAGGAAGAGGGTATGAGGGGTGGGTAGGAATCCAGGAGTGACGGACGTAATAATCCCACCCTCCCATTGCGGTGCAAGGCGAAGGGTCGAGACAGTCTGGCTGAAGAGGCCGACGGTTTTCCCTCAACCGACCTCTCACACTCGTCTGGTGAGCAGATGTATCCGCCGTCAAGGCCTGGACACACCTCACCCCATGAATCAGGGGACACTTTCTACGTCACCAAACGTAGTGATTCACTTAGGGTGATCTATAGCAAACGTATTGGTTATCCAATGAATGATTCTCAGGACGGCGGGAAAATTTTATCATAAAAGTAACTAAAAGTCAGGATTTTTCTGTGATTTCATGTAAAATTAACAGTTTAACTGATTTTTTGTAAATGATTTAATGGGTTTCTGTTGCGCATGCTCGATGCACAATATCTTCCCCCATGCACCGCTGCAAAGCCTAGTATTGATGTGTGCGCGCGCAGCCACCGCCTCACACCTCGATCAAACAGCCAATGGCATATCGGGGCAATCAACAACTCACCCACCCAGCCAATTTCATCTCCCAGTTACTAGACCGTCGCAAAAAGGTCATCGGAGTTCGCGAACGGTTTGATTCTGATCACTGTACGAGTGAGCGCTTTTGAAGAGGTCACGCGTTTGATATGGACCCGCCGATCTTGTTTGTCTTGCCGGGGATGCTATCTATAGGTAGCGCTATGTGAACTTGAAAGGTCCCTGTCGCACTCACGGACCTCTGGAATATTCCTGAGATTCTCAAACTTTTGTCTAAAAATTAATTATTCGTTTTTACATATATCTATACGTTTTCTAACTATTTTAAGTCGTCCTTAGTTGAAATAGAAACACACATGTATTCGTGAATACTTGAAAAACTAATTAATTTTAGGTGCGTGGGATATGTTTTCAAAATGTGTTTTAGTGATGTAGTGTTATATAAAAACAGACTAGTAGCCACTTCTTATAACCGCGATGGATGATATATTTACGAGTGACAAATAAGTAAGAAAAATCGTAGAAAACAATGACTTTATGTTATGATGTACACTTTGTTTTGTAGCACTAATTTATTTTAAGGTTATCAGCAACCGGTTTTGCTTATCCCAAGCATCGTCAGTGTAAGATTTAAAAATAAACAATAATACATAGAGTGAGAATGTAAATTAAAAAAATGGATTAAGAGGGAGACAAAAGATAAAATTATTTTGTTTTGATGAATGCCATTTTATATTTTGTGTCCCTCTTATCCAATTTTGTACTATGTTACACCTGTATAGTGACTCGATGTTTTTTTTGTAATAAATTTTACCCGGCCGAAGCTCGGCATAAGCGAAAACGGTTGGTGATAACTTAAAAATAAATTTGTGGTTCAAAACAAAGGGTTTATTTTAATAATAAATATGTCAAAACCACCTTTATATACCTTCTGTTAGGAAAAGAGTTTAATTAATTTATTTAACACATTAAATAATCGATAAAAAATAAATTAACAATTGAAAATGGTATTTATTATTTGAAGGTTCTAACATTTCAAAGAAGCAATATTTTTATCGGCATTATTTACTATTTATTAAGATAATGTTTTTCTGTATCTGTTTGTACATAATTAGTTAAGAAATATTTGTTCAGCGCCCTTGAGGTGATTTTTTACAAAAACGGCGCTATGCAAATCGTCCAATTATTATTATTATTGATTTGTTTACTTCATGGTTTTCTAAAAGAACTGAATAACCATGTGAGACTTTCAGTAAATAAATAGGTTTTGAAAACGATTTAATAAAATCGATTTATTTTTTATTTTGCATTTTAAACCATAGGCAGCTCTCTATTTTCGGTCACAATGAATACATTGAATACTTTTTATTTTTTGTGTAGAAATGTTTAACAGAAACAATCGAAACTTAAAAAATCGTTATTAGTTATACCTACATAAATTTGTTTTCAATTGTTATCTGCTTATGAATAAGGAATCGGTAGGTTTAATAATTTAGATGTGTAAAATGATTTTTTTTTTAATTTTGGTCTTTATAAAACACAATAAAGATACTTTTTCCCAATAATTTTATACGCATTTAATTTTTTTCGTCATAGTTTTTTTTGATTTGCTGTTATTTTCCTTTGAAACAATTTATTTGAAACATACTTTGAAAGTACATATTCTTACGTTCCAAGATAAAATAATATATTTTGCTGTCCCGACAGTTTGACAAGGCTCGGCTAGAAAATGACTAAGAATGAGATGGACAAACGGTGGCAACTTCGCCGCCGCCCCGAGAGAGAACGCACCGCGCTTGCGTCTCACTCTCTTCACGTCACAAACACACACCTACCTACCGCCGGAGCAAACAAACTGCCGCGTGCCCATGCCGGCGTGATCATATTATTTTTATACTCCCACTCGCCTCGTGATCCGTGATCACCGAGCTTGTAGCTTCTAGCTTGTAGCTCATACACCACACAAATAATATTGCTTCTACCGAATTCTGCGCTCCTGGTAGCTTTCGTTGGGAATACAAAGAAAAATTTATAAGCAATTTACGTTTTTCATATCATGTTGGCAAGGAATTATTTTTTTATCCCAATTGATAAGATTTATCAATTTTACGTAGGTTACGATATGAAAACGTATTTTTCAGATGCTTTTAAGTAGATGTGTGAGAGCTTATCTTTAAAGGAGGGGTCGATAGATCAAAAGCAGGTTTTACTGGTTTTAGGATCTATATATCGAAGTAGATAACCCGTCCATCCAATGTAGTATAAATATAAATACTAATCTGTGCAGTAGGGGGGCGTCACCAATGTACATAAAAATTATACATGGATTTTTTAAAATAGTTCCTTCGCCAGTTCCTCTTTTGGCTGCCTGTACAAAAACTGTAAATCACTATAACAACAAAGTTGAAAAAATACGTGTTTGGTTAGAAGGGGTGTTGTCTTTATTTTTAGTAAAAATATGTCCTAACGAAACATATTCGTAGTATTGTGAACCTACAAAGTTCACATTTCTACAAAGTCAACAGTTTATTAAATTATGTTTCTCGGATAACCTCATTGACTTTTAACATTTGAACTAAGAAATAATAATAATAACAAGATTGAAGATTAATTTAGCAATAAATCAAATAGAACGTCACAACTGTTTTTAGTAAGCACCGTTGCCCGTCGCACAAACATGATCCGTTAAAATTAATAAAAATAAATTGTTAGTCCTTATCTCATCAGTAGCAATAACTTTTCTACATTAGCACGGAGGGTAAAATCTACATACACCCATTTGGCGCTAAACCAAAACATAATACATATTTTTTACGTTATCACGTTAAGAATTTATTAGAGATGAAACGAAGTTTGTGGGTGGTTTGCTAAAGCCCGTTATTTATTGAATAATTTAAGATGTAAATTTTCCACTAATTAGGCAAACTGTTAATTGAATTTTTTAATTAAAAACATCGAGACTTCTTAAGACACTCTTCAAAAATATATTTTTTAATATTCTTAGAGAGGACTTTTAAATAATAAGTTTATGTACGTATAAATTATGTGATGATATTACTGTATTACTTACAAAGATATCTTTATGGGTGTATCTACATATTTCCTTCGTAGATCAGTAACCTGCTAGGTTATTATTAATAAATGAATAAACTAGCAATAAACTTACTTTTATCATCATTGAACTATCGATTAACAGTTACTATTGATGTAGTCACTGGAACAATCAATTTTGCTGTATTAATTTCCATAAATGAACAGATTCAAGGCGGTGAGTATGTACACGAGGATATTAATTTAAACAGGTATAATTGTCACAAGTAGATCATAAATACTATGTTACAGTGTGCCTACATACATAGTATGTTATTAATAATGGAATAGGCATGCAATCATCGGACTTTATAAGTACTGAATTAAATATTTTATTTTTTTTAGAAATTGAATGAAAATCAAATTTCATAATGTTATTATTAAGTTGTGCGAATACCTTAGCTTTTATTAAAGTGACGGCTGTTTTGGCATTCAAGGATATTTTAAAATTGTGGTTAATCCACATTGCGATGACTTACTTATATGACTTTATTTAGTCCTACCCAATTCTAATTTGGACGGTGTTTAATTATCATCATTGAATTTGATTTATATTAAAGTTCTAAAAAAATCAAATGGAGTTGTACGAATTAAACACAAACACAATAATAATCTCTTCATATTCACTTTGTGACGTCATTATTAATAAATGAATTAAAAAATAACTTAGCATTCACCACTTTATTAATAAATATTTGTATTCGATACATTTCTGATGAAGAAAGCATGGCTTTCGAAACATGTAGATATCTGTGTGTTTTAATATAGTGGTGAATACAAAGTAAATTCTTTTAATTCATTTAATTCATTAAATGAAATGAAATTTGTCTTTTGGGAGTCGGTGAGTGTGTGATTAGGTTCACCAAGGAATGATTTGTAATGAAACCATTATCACATTTAAAGGTAACTTGGCAACAAGTAGGTATATATTGTAGGTACGTGGATACAGATTATTTCAGAAAGCCATTCACCAGCGGACATGAGCAACCACACAAATGGTAGGGATGAAATAATTCGAAGGTAAGCAGATAAACGTTTGTGTGGAGGGGGGGCGAGTTGTTGAATTCTTGGAAAAAAACAGCACCACGCGTAATAGGGGTGGGATTGGGAACAGTTAGGGCTGGAGTAGCACGAACCCCTCATACTACCCGAACTACCCCACATCACGCGATAATGGCGGAATGAGAACGAGAATAAATAGCGAGTCTTCCCAAAACATGCGACTATCACGAGCTCAGTTTCTTTAATTTTCTTTACCCGACAAAAGAGATACCATGAATATAATCCAGCAGAAATTATCATTATAATTTGTGTTTAAAACAGTTGTAATCTTTCTGTTAATGGGTTAATGACCCAAGGGAATGTTTATTTCAGGTTGACTCATTTTTTCATTGTAATTTTTCTGCCAAAGCGAATGAACTCAAGGACGCTGTATAATATTATTTGTCTAAAGGAATTTACGAAGAGAATTTGGTAGTACGTATTATCCGGAAAAAAATTATAAGTTTAGATCATATGTTAGGTTCGTATAGAATGGATCTAATTACTAGTAGAAATCATTTTGAAAACCTAATCTAATAAATTTTCGCAAACCAATTTTTGCAAAATTTTACATACAAACACAACCGGTTTACAATTAGACAAATTGGATAATTTATAAATTAGAAAATGTGTTAATAGTCTATTAAATATAATTAATAATCAAATATTTTTTTTAAAACAGCTCTACCTTCAATTTGTTTTCATGTTAACATTAACAATAAATATAATTTCTTTTTTGATTCCTAATATAAATTAGTTATTCAATGTTTTATAATATATTTTAATTATAATTTTTGATTAATTACTTACCTATTTTGATAAATTTTTGTTTGTATTTATCATTTGACATTATTATATTTTTGTATTCTATATGTCCTGATGAGGAAAGCATCGCTTTCGAAACATGTTGTCATCACCACTTTATTAATATGTATATATTAGGTGATTACAAAGTAATGTAAATTGATTTATTAATAAATATTTGTTTCCGGGAAATATTTATGGAAGCGAATAATGATCACTTGGAATTCTCAAATATTTATCAGAACTTAAGGGGGAGAGGGATTATTTTTTTTTTCTAAATAATTACAATATTATTACGATATACGATAAACATTATTTTTTAGAGAGAATGTTTTATTACGTAATTTTAAAATTTACATTGGCGAAGCATTTATCAAAATCGATTACGTTTTTTTCTGACCGTCCTACGTATGTTTTACAAAATATTTTTAATGTTGAATACTCTCAAAAAATACTTCAATTATTTCATAAATACTAACTTTAAGGTTTTTTAAATGCGGTATAGAAAACTTTTGTTAATTTTATTTTAAAAAAAACGTTTCGTAAAAGGAATGCAAATATTTTTTTCAACTTAAATTATTATCATATTTTTAACACGAAAATAATTTGTAATAATAAATATTCGATTTTTATAAATGATGAGCCAATAAATCTCCATCTTTGAAAGAGTTATGTTTGTCTTGTTGGGTAATAATATTATCATTATTTCGAATCACATCCCTCTCCCCCTTAAGTTTTACTTTGTATCTACTATGTCAGAACATGACATGGAGTGTGTATTTCAGCATAGAAAATAGATACAGATAAACTAAAAATATAATAATAATGAAACAGAAACATTTTAGAGCGTTTAGTGGACGTAGAGTAATTTTTTAAGGTTTAACAAAAATCCATCCATTTTCTTTGTTTTTAACAATAATACGTTGTTCCACGTAGGTATGTGCTTACGCTCACCTCACCGATGTTTCCGCATTCTGTCCCGTATTGAAACTAAGGCCGAACCCTTTCATAAAGGCAGCGCAATAAAAAAATATGACGCAAGCATTATTCGAAGGAACCTTCCGCCTTCTATGACCCATTATCTCCTTGCATCCCTTTGTCCATATTTTTTGAATAAGGAAACCGAAAGTACGATGAAAAAACCACAGGAAAAAAACACACCTTTATAAAAAAGATCCTTGGATTTTTGTTTTCACTTTTTAAACTGTCTATGCAAAGGTATATTTTAAATTACCTTTCCTTCTTCAGTTTGCCATTACAGGTGAAATTGGGAAGAGCTCAACTAACCTCAAGGTTTGCTTTTGATAGTAGTTAATGTGATTAATGTGTTTGCGGTGACACAATGCTTCTCAATCAGTTTAGTCCTTGAATTAATGCTCTGTTACTAGGAGACAAAAAATGTTTTACAAGTCGTGATTATTGGTACATTTCGGAGAAAGCCTTCATCGTAAACAGGTATTTATATTCCACGCATTTTTAATTCTCAATGAGAAACCATGTTATGTAACAAATATGTTAAAACGATTTAGAAAAAATAAAATGTCGAAAATTACGTCATTTCGCTACGCATGACAAAATTTAGTAATTTTTAAATTCACATTTAATGACTTGATCGTTCTTTTCTTTTTACGTAAGTGTCACTGAACTTTTATTGCTTTTATTTTTATTAACCTTATCGATGGATTCCTATGCGTAATATTGCACACACCTCTTGTTGTATGATCCTGCCGCAGAGATTTACGTTCTATCCACTCTTTCTGAAACACACATCACCTATGAGAAAGAGAGAGAGGTTACAGCGGAGATATCATTAGTATACCTTAACGGTCTAGATATTGTCTCATTATGTTTATTGGTTGTAATTTCACGATGCGTGTCTAATTAAAAATAATTGGTCTTCGATGGAAAGAAAACTTCTTAGTTAAACATTTTATATTTAATCTTCTTGAAGGTGCAATCAATTTAAGGCTTTTAATGTTATCTGACTGTTTAATTTGAAGAAAGATGCTTCTTTTAAAATCCAGTGTTCGAATAAAATAGACCATATCGAAACGACATTACGGTTTTTTGGAAAACTGCACACAGTTTAAAAAAAAATTTAGTTTTCAGCGAAGTAATCTAGATACATATTTTTTAATAATATTTTACCATTTCGAACCAATGTTTTAATTATTATTAATTCATGGAACTCCAATATTTTAATTTTATTTAATATATTAAAAGTAATAATGATATTATTAAGTTTTGGAAGTATTTTAGTTTCTTATTATTGTGATTCGATTTTGGTTTTAAACGCCGAAATAGCACACAGCGTAATTACAAAAAAAAAAAAATTGTACAAAGAACTTAAAAAAAAATTAAATAAAGTGCAGGGTGTTCCGGTTGGAATAATTGTTAAATCCAAGCACTGCTTATAAACGTAAGTTTCCTGCCCAGTTTCAATAATCTGACCAATTACTGTTCATAAATCTGGGATTTGCAAGCTTAAAATTTTATTTTTGTAATTTATTATTATTCGTACAAGCCATTTGCCATAAGCAGTTTTGCAACAAAGTTGAAAACTGAATGGTATTTCAAAATGAGCAGCATTACCGATATCTAAATCAATCTGGTTTTCAGATTCCATATCTGTGCTATGAGTGGCTAATACATTATAAGAAATTCTACCTTTAGAAAGGTAACATGAGCCATATAGAATAAGGATCAATCCTATGTTTAATTTTAAAATTTACCGAAGCTACATAAATATTTGCAATAAAAAACTTAAGGTTAACTCTTCCTGAGAATTCGGAAAGAAATAGTTAAAATATGTATAATACACTTTCCGTTGAAAATGGATTCTTCGCTTACCAACATATACGTATCATATGACGCATTGTCGGTATACGTTCCTTTTTTTCTAATTTATCTTTTTTTAAAGTCGTTAAGAGGTGGCCATTACTATTTTTTTTAAATCCTTACGCTTTGAAATTCGGAATTAACTATAGTGACTATTTTCCGAATTAGCTGTGTTTACATTTTTTCGCTATTTAAATTCTCCTTAAATGATTATTTTTCAAAGATATCTCCCTTTTAAATTAAATAAAATAAATTATTATAATGTTTTTTTTATTGGCGACTATGTAAATAAGTATTTTAAAATATTAAATATGGTATAAGCACAAAAATGTTTACGGAATAATAGTTTAAAATACGAAATGATAAACTAATTATTATATTTTGTAAATTATGTATTTGATATTTTCGTTTTTTTTTCTTATATTAACCGAAACGTAGCTTAAAATTGCTTCAGTCGTGTTAAGTAACCAGAACTAATTAGCCAGGTACTTCTCCACCTTCCTCCTCCCCATCTCCTCCCCTCCTCAATACCTTGAGCCTCACAACATAACCCAATTGGGGATGCCATGGTCTCATAGCTCCAGACGGTTGAGAGCAGCTAGGACTCTTGTGTGGTATAACAAAAAAAAAGAAACAACATAGTTTTATACAATGGTCTGGCAGGGATCGATCTCGCTACTCCCCAAATGAGTAAGAATTTCTTAAAATTAACCTTTTTGGATGGGTATAAGAAATAAAACAAAAAATCTTTTAAAGTCATGGCATGTAACTCGTAGATAAAATTTGAAAACGAGTACCTATTTGTACACAGTGCAAAAATTTATCAAGGGAAGATGTAAAGTGATTTTTCTACAACAATTGAAATTTTCCGTCAAATCTTCCGATAGTTTATCTTAAAATTGTCCCCTGATCGTTTTCCCCCTCCTCCATTTATTTAGTTTGTCCGTATAGTTTGCTTGTTTGTATTGAGAGTACATAAATTGCACTCGCGAGTAAGATTAACAAGATGCAATAAGCAGATCTTCAGAATAATAACAGCAACGTACAATAAATAAGAACAACAAACAAAACCTTAACAAAACATTTATGAATTGAATTAAGGTTTCTTATTTACTTGATTGAATGAAATTGGCTATAAATCATAAAAAAACTCCATACATATAAATTTATTTATGGCGAGCTGAATTACGTGGTGTTGCACGGAGTTATGAATATTTTTTTGAGTAAGGTTTGAGTTTGTAATGTGTTACCCCTAACTCTACCCCTACCCTTCCCCAGTAATTTTGCTCTTATTTTAAACGTCGAGTGTGTAAATTTCAACAATAAGTACCAAAATTCTGCTCAAGCGGTAGTAAAGGGGGTGATTTTACGGAATCGCATGAAAACAATAACTTTCTTCTTGTTTTGAAGATCAAGTGTGCAAAATTTCATCAAGCTCGGAATAAAACTGTAGATTTATATAAAAAACAAATCCACCCACCACTGACACTTTTTTCTTAAATGAAAGAATTTTTATTTGTTATAAACCACTTTATTTTATTTATTGACCCTTTTTTGTTGAATTCAACCTCCATCAGGAACGTACACATATAAACTAAATTATCATACAGAGATATAATGAAAACAGAGACATTGGGGGAAAGAGACAATATACTAGAGTAGAATAGAACAGAACATCAGAGTGGTGGGGAGCGGTAGAGGGTTGGGTAGAGGAGTATGGGAAGGGGAGGGGAAGAAAGGGAATATCCTTAAATTAGGACTTTGGGTTAAATAAAATTGTTTATTCAAAATATGGCAATTATTATTTTTATTTTATTTTGATATTTCTAATGCTTCTAAGTTATTAAGGCGCAAACCTATTCCATTTTTATATATTACTTGTAGTTTTAATTTTTATCAAAAGTATGGTAAGTATTTATTAGGCATTCGGAAAATTCTAAAAAACCTATACTTGTTAAACGTCTAATGTGTTATTTTACTTTAATGTTGACGTTTCTCGTGGTTAACTATATAAATTGCCGGGCAATTGTTGCAGTTAAGTTTATAGATGCCAGAATGGCTTAAAGTCTCTTCTTTATCATCACTAACCTAATCTAATTTTAAAATAATAGATATACTACATATATCTGTTATTATAATAGATAGAAAGATAGAGAGGGGAGCAACTGATTCGGAATATTCCTTGTGGTTCAAATTTAGGACAATACACATCGTGTATATAACAGATATGTTGCGACAAGCGAAGGGTTAAAAATGGAATTATTTTCAAAACTGAAAATCGTAATTATTGGGAAATGTACTCCGCGGTCGACCGGTTGGGAACCCTTGAGTTACGGCGTCATTCTTTATCTCGTATTTCTCCAATCTCCCTTGGATCATTAAATGGGTAATCTTTCATTTGTCGCCCTTGGAAATGTTACAAATATTTCAGAGATTTTTTCTATTTATATTTATGGGTATAATTAATGAAAAACCACTACATTAGCAGAAATCTGAAAATTTCGCGTTTGAGATAACGCAACATTCGCAGTTTTAGGTAAAATAACCGCGAATTTTCGAAATTTTCACGTATTTTAAAATAAGAATGTAATATTACACCATCTAATTATTTCTTTGTCCATGGTTTTGACAAGCTTGAATAGTCATAAAATGGGACGCAAGTAATTTAATATCGAAACGCCACGTACTGTCATAAATATTCTGCGCCATTTGGGAGTTAAGTTTTTATTGGTATTAGTTGGAAGACCATTATATCTCTTTTTATATTATAACTAAGTTTAGAAGATTAAAAAATTTATCTATGTACATATGTAAATTTCATAATATTTTTATTTTATCATCTACCTATAGCATGACTTGCATCTAAAACTTACGAATTAAAAAGACATTCATTATTAAAATTTTAATTGTGTACAATTGAAATCTGTATTTTTTTTTATTAAACTACCGAGATAAAAAATTCCTAACAAAATGTATAAGCTACACATTTTTTTAAATTCTTTAAATTCTCGTGAGAACTTGTCGACAATTAGTGATAAGATAATGCCAGCATTTTTATTATTGATTTTACTAAGAACCTAGAGCTGATACTTCTGTATAAAAACATAACTTTGAAGCCTCTTATCCATATTTTACAATTAAGTAGGTTCCTTCCATCTAAATACGAAAACTGATTAAATTGAACAGATAAAAAAAATCTTTTCATTTTTACTTAAGTTTACTATTTACGTTTCTTTATTCTCCACAGCCGATTTTTAATGCTTTGCCACTCGAACCCTATTTTTTTTCCATGATTTTAAAAATAGATATTAAAAAATAAAAAAATTGCGTTAAGCCGCTGCTATTCTGAGCATGTCGTACAAAAGGTATATCAGTCGACACTCGCCACCGTCTAACTCAGCCCGCTCCGGTGTATAACATCACAGCGTATAACTAGTTCGCCGTGTGTTATTGGCTGACAATATTTGTGGAACGTGGGAGGTAAACGAAACGACAAAATATATCCGACGGAATATCTCTCTGCACGCTTAGATCAAGACATCAAACGTGATCAGATAACCAAAGACGTTCAAATTCAAATCCCATACATACGATTACATCATAATAAAGAAAACTTATTTAAAACATCAACACTTTTACGTCTTCTTATAATAGGTATTCAAATGACTTTATTACCCATTTCAAGTATCTATTGAAAAATGCTTGTAGGCAGTACTTACCTGTGTAATTAATTATTATGCAGTGCCTACTGTTTTTTTAAACATACGTCGGTGTGTTAATAATAGACCATTATAAATCAAAATAAGTAAATGTAAGTAGGTGATCAATTTAATATATAAAGCATTGACGATTAGCAAATAAAAACGTCCCACGGTTAATATTGACACGTTAATCACTCGGTTTAATTAAATTTAATTACGTTAATACGTACGGGATGTTACGTACTTACCGATTGGATTTATTTGAAAGTGTAAAGGTCTTAAAAGGTATATTTATTCGAGAATAAAATTCAAATAAAGGTGATAGCTAGTAACTTTTTTTTTAACTTCTAGGTGTAGCATAATTTACAAATACAGTTCTTCAAAATGACTGCCGTTTACTTATGTTGGTATTGCACACATTCAACGATATAGATTTGGAATAAAAAACAAACCAGATTTCGTTGTGATATCTAATCCTTTCAGGATTGTAATCAGTAATTACGACTGTACTATTTTTTTATTAGATTTATCGTAGAAAGTAGAAAAAGCAAAGATGATTCCTTTTATCTTGGGACTTGTTTTAGTTTCAGATTGGAAATACACATAGAAAAACCAAAGCATACTGATTGTACGAATGTATTATTTGAATTTACTTCCAAATATATGATTTTGCTGTGATATATGAAATTACTGGTGAGTATAAAAAATAGAACTTTGTTTTGTTAATTCAAACAAAATTTGACGTGTAAATGTCGTCAACTATGGTTATAGGTGACGACATACATCCCACCATCTCAATTCCCTTAAGTCCCAAGACACAATAAGTATGAAGGTGTTTCGTAATAAACACATATTGCGTCTGCTTACGCAGCAAAACAGCCAACAAGGGGAATAAGCAGATCAAATATTAGTACTGGACTCCGTCACCATCATGACATGTCTTTGTCCGTATTGTTGTCTTGTTTATTCTCCTTAATTTCGGATACATGTGACACGTCCATCAAATAAGCCTGAGGATTTTTGGCAGACATTTAGCGGGACTTTTCTTTTCTGTCATCTCATTTTCACGCCTTCGGGTCGAGTTATTTGTATGTGGACATGTGCAAATGTTATGTGCAAGAAAAGGAACGTAAACATTTTATTAAAAATCTCTCCTTTAATAAGAATATGTTTCTACTTTCGTAAACATTTATCAGACAACTTGACTTTTTCATTTTCTTGAATTATGTTATTTCTTTCGCGTGGTTGGTTATATTATCTAGCATAAAACACGAACTTAAACTTACAACATACCTGCTGTGTGGAATTATATTCAATCTTGCAACATATATTCATATTACTAAACGAATAATTCATCGTGTAGGTTGAAAAAATATTTGTCCTTATACTTTATAAAATGAGGTATAAGTTAAAACAGATTTCCCGTGTGTTCATTTTCAGATAATATTAAAACCTCAGTTTAACAAACGAATCTTGATTCTACCTTCGCATAGTCACAATTCCCTCAGAATCTAAGAAGACCTTTCATTCCGAGTTTTCCCAAGTTTCCTCCATAATTAGAAATTATCTTTAACAAAGACGTGCCGTATCAACGTCCGCTTGTAACGAGATGGTCTGTTGTTTAGCTGCTGCCAGTTTCCTCCGCGCATCTTCATTACCTTCTACTCTTCCCCGGGGGAATAACCTAAGAACTGGGCAATATCATCTGCACTGAATCCACTGTACTCTTCGTTGTTTTTGGCATGTTCTCTGCAGCAGAGGCAGGAGTGAGAGTGACTTTATTCTTTTCAATGGAAACCCTGTTCCAAACAAAACACGGCTTATCTGAATCATTTAGCTGCGCGCGCATGTACCCCCTTTATTCCAGGCATTTCCCTTGGAAAATCTTCCGTACTACGTGGAAGGCATGCTCCATCGTAAATCCGTCTGCCATGGAATTGTCGGTTTAGCTTAACTCGTGGATAATCCCGTAGATTCAGGGCGAGGCGTTAGCAACCATCTTGCCTTGGTTAACCCCTGAGAAAAATGGGGTTGTTAAGATTAGAAGGAATTTTGATAGGGGGCGGGTAGGAATAATCAGGCAGGGGTCTGACGTAGTCAGTAAACCATATGATGTGTTTGTGCGAATTTTTAAACAGCCAGGCCTTTTTGGGTGACCAACACAAGACCGTAATTTGGGTAATGATTAGATAGGAGGAATTTTATATGGTAATTTGGAGAATATTAATGACCTTTTTATAATGCACTTAAAGCCTAAATATATGTGTGGTTGCGCTAATTGATTCATCTAAAAACATTAATTATGCAATGGTTTTTATGAAACATAAAATAGTAAAAAAATAAACTACGTCGTTTAAAAATAATGTATTTATAAATACGTCATAAACTTCTTGATTTATGTTCAATATTTACAAAATTTTTTGCAGGTTTTTTAAATATTATTCAATCACTCTGTGACTCGACATTATACTTAAATAAAACGATATTTTATTTTAAACCACTTTATCACATAAAAATAAAAATCATAATATAAATATAAAAATATGATTTTACATTAGCCTAACCATTCGACTTAAAGAAATTACAATACGATCTTTTAGATTTATTTTTTTCTTTTTGAACAATTTTAAAACATAATTTAAAGTGAATTCACATGGGTTTCTTACTAATTTTGATAAATTATTATTTTTTTGTATTTTTAAATTACCCATTATTAAAATTATGATTCGGGCAGAAAACACACAAATAACGACAGAAAAAAGTCGTACAAATTTCAACTTCCCAATTGAGAGCTTTTCCTTTTTCATTTGTCAAACAGATTTCCTAAGTGATATTTCCGATGTAAATTTATAACTGTTATGTTATAATATCGATACATTCCATTAGTTTTTACACCTTTATAAACTCTTGTAAATACTGCATCGTAAACGAGTGCGTATCTGTACCCTTTCCTTGGACTTAAAGACATTTTGCTTAACTGCGATTCCGATTATGTATTGATGACAATACATTATAAAAAGAGTTTGTGGTTTAATTGTCACTATATTATTAAAAATTATAGACGTATCATGCATGCAGTTTATTACAATGTTTAGATTTTAAATCCCTTTCATCTGACGTTTCGGTCTTTTGGCATAGGTAATTTAAAATAAACGCATTTTAATTAATTAGATTAATTTAATAGCACTATTATGCGACAAATAATTAACTGATAACGTTTAAAGTCAATACTAACATATTATTAATTTTTTGTGGTTAAAAATGCGCAAATATCGATATTTTTATGGATGTCGTCCGCTGAATGATAACTGTCATTCGAGAGAACCAGAACCGCAGTAAAGCGAGAAGTCTTTAGGCTTAAGAAAAAGGAATATTCTTTAAAAAAATCAGAAGAGGCCTCTAGTTATTATTTTTTCCCTAGTATGGACATTTGTTACGATATCCAATGAAAGTGTACACAACAAGCAATTTTTGACAAAGCAGAGTTGTGTGGTGTCTATCTGACTAACACTGCGGTGACACTTCATGATAGTTAGGTAGAATTGTTTGTATTATCTCTTTTGTACGACACTCTTTACGAAGGCTTCGTCACAAATGGATGCGCATCCGGCCTCGATTAGCAACTATCCCCGGATGAGAGAAAAGGCAGGGGGTTTACAAATCACCCCCCCCTATCGGGTCCCACAAGTGCCAGAAGCCCGGCTGCCGGTCCGAAGTGCTAGAAAGTGCCAGAAAATGCTGCCGATTTGTACCTGATTGAGTTGATAAGGTGTCCGAGCGGGATTTGGGCGGCCGGGTGGCCAATCACTGCCAGAATATGAAAAACTGGTCAAAGATGGCGGAATTTGATAAAGTTTGATTGGGTTATCGGAAACGTATTCAGGCGCAGATATATTTGGATTAAGGGAGATTTGAAAAAATGAGAGATGTTGTGTGTTGTCGATAGAGACTCGTCAATACCAGTTTCAGGGAAGAACCTGGTAATTTTCCTCTTTGGTACATCCCTACCTTAGAAAGTTAACGCCCTTTCTATGTAAATAGGGAAATCTAATAAAAAAACTTTGGTTTTTGAATTTCGAATGTCTTAACATCCATTTTTTTTTAAATAAAATACAAGGTAGGTAGGTACAAGGTACCTACTCAACTAAAAAATATTCGTATGAACTTATTTTTTTTTAACTCTGCCTACATCAATTAATTAAAAGAATGTATTTAAATATAACTATTGAGATTTATGTAAGAACGCATTTTACGTGTAAGTCTTATTTAATAATGAATCTAATTAGACATTTTTTTAAATTTCCAAGTTCAACAAGAATGCAATTATTTTTAACTGATAGCTAAAAATAATTGCATCTAAAATATGATTTGAAAAATTCATTTGAATTGAGTGTTGTCAAAAGACAGGTTAAAACCTAAAATTAAAACAATAATGTCTCATTATTAAAATATTAATTACAAAAAGAAATTAGATACCTACTTTCTGCTTAACTATTTTAATGCACAATAATGATTAAACTTGTGAATAATTTAGCATTTAAGGAAACAACAATTTTCCTCTTGAAATTTACAGGCAACACACACGGACAAGCTCTTCAAGCCATTTTACTTACACGTGCTTTGTATACGCGAGCGATGAATTTGAATAAAGTCCACATAAACCACCGTTGGCAAATTTGTATACAAGAGTCGTTCCTCAAAAATATCCATGTAATTTTTTTACAGATAATAATTTCACGCCTTAATTCTACATTTACAAAATAGATAGGCAAGCAATCCCGGGTTACGAATACCCTGACATTTTTTTTTTAATTCCTCCTACTGCCTTCATAATAAGCGGATTTTTTTTTGAGCAATGGTTTGAATTTACCTAAGCAAAGGACCGATCTTTCATTCAACACATTTTTAAGAGGCTTAAGTTTCCTACAATCCGAAAATATTAATTTCTTGAATTCAAATTGCGTATTTTATTAATGGGTATTTTATTTTTTTATTTTTATATGAATGCCACACAAGAGTCCCAACTGCTCCCAACCGTCTGGAGCCAGTGAGACTATGGCATCCCCAATTGGGAAACGTTGTGAGGCTGAAGGTATTGCGGAGAGGGGAAGAGGAAGGTGGGGAAATACCTGGATATTCAGATCTGGTCACCAAACACGGCTTAAAGCCATTTGAAGCAACGTTTCAATTCTGAATGGTGGTCTTTCACCAGGGCGATACTGAGAGTATCTTCCACTCTGGAACGTGCGCAAATATAGTATATATTATTTTTAAATGAACTAATTGTGAAACAGTACAAATTAATAAATAAAATTTACTTGCGCACGCCGGGATTTGAACCCGCGACCTTTGGAATCGTAGTCGAGAGCCTTACCCCTCGACCATGGAAGCCGTCAAATAACATTATAATGAAATACAAATTGATAACTGGTATACCCAGAACTAATACGAGATAAAATATATAAAAGGAGGCTTTTCTCAAATGAGACAACGCCATATAAAATACATGATGGGAATGGCTCTTTGATAGCGGTCAATATGAACAACTTTGTTGCAAAGCTTATGAAAAGAATACACATTTTTATTTAAGTTCCAGCACCATAGTATATATTTATTGATTAAGATTTGTCAATTGCTTTATAAATGTTTTTTTTTTCGATTGAAATACCATTTTATTTATTAAAATATTATTGTTGCCGACCCACCTATCTCGTTTAATTTGAATTTATAAAATTGACCACATTTGACAACGTTCCCTTTCTTTCCATGGATCAAACTTGGGCAGCAAAAAAACCATTTTACGACAAAGAACTATGATCACTATGGCTCTTGGTAATTTAAGGGAGATGTCTGAAAATAGACCAGTAATAATCATTACGTAAACTCAAAATTAGCGGCAGAGACATAGCTAGTAAAGAACTCTATTTAAACACGCCACAACTAAGATGGAATTCTCACATACGTTACTCACAAAAGGCCGGTTTTATAACCATCCGTTCGTAACGCTTGATATGATTTTTAACTAAAATTTGGTCTACCGCCCGATTTCACCGTTTTATAAACGTTAGTCAGATTACCTGTCATTTAACAGCTGTCAGTTGTTGCCCGACGATCGCTTATCTGTGGACTATTTTAATTAAAAAAGACAATATATAATTTGCATCTCTGTAATGAATTTCACATCGAGCATTGAAAGTGATGACGATCGAAGGGCAATTTTTCGAAACAAAACCAAAAAACGAACGGATAACGGAAACGGTTAACGAAACGATTCGTTACGTAGTAGAAATTTGATGGTTCCTTTATAAAACTGGCCCTAAACAGAATCTTCATTCAATTAAAATATTTTACTAAATTTTTAATCACCCCAGATTGTCACTGAAGATATAAATGAGTAGGAACTTAAATGTTACATAGCCAGCGCTAGAATTATTTCAAGAATTTATACTGGGTATTTCTTGTTATTATTATTACATACCTAATACTTACAATTTCTATCTTGAATGCTCATTAAAATTTTTTAATCGAATACAGAAGTTTAATGTTATTAAGCTGAATGTTAATTTTCACTGTATTTAATATTCGTTCAGAACATTTCTTCGTAATAATGTAAGTACTTAATAACCTCTTCTCGCTTATACTTAAAATACCTGTCATCCAGCTACCTGACCATGAGCTTAGTATCATAAACTCGGGATATAAGTTTGGTTCGTATTCAATGGTTAATCTATACCTTTAAAAGTGAGTCATATATGATACAAACTGCAGCAGAATTTCGAATCGGTAGAGTACCTACCGGTTTTTCCTCAACATCCTGACTTAAGTTGATATTTAGTATTCTTAATATTTTTGGTTGTTCAATAATTAAAAGGGTAATATTTACAAAAAAAAAGAAAGATTTTTAAATAATTGTTTGTTTTACTTGGTACTTGTAAGCGACCATTGTCGTTACAAGACTGTAAACATGTAGGGTGTTGGTCAAGTCACTTTCTATGCTTCTGGGGGTACGGGGCCGACTATCCTTGAGGCAGGTTCAGGAATCCTTCAGGTGGGAGGCAGGAGAAATGAAAGACTTTCTTTGGTTACAAGATGTGCTGGGTACGAGTCACGATTGCTCGTCCGAGTGTGACTGGTTTATTTTCAGAAATGTTCATTTTTATATCATTACAAAGTGATACAAGTTTTCAACACCAGGGGCGCTGCTGAGGCAGACATGTAAATAAGGGGTCCGTGCACGGTATTGTGCTGCCACGGGGTTAGTTGCATTGTCAAAAACCCGCAACACGGTATCGTGCTGTCGCGGGGTCGGATGTGTTATCGAAGTGATAGGAAAGTCTGCCACACGGTACAGGGCTCCCGCGGAGTCAATCTATTATGGAAATTCCCGTGTGGCTCCATCACGTCGATAACACTATGAGATGAAACAAATCTTATAAATCTTACATAAGATACAATGCCAATAGTACAATACAAATCACGAAGTACATTGATAAACATAATGTTGCAAAATTGGAATCCTAAGAATCATGATAATTACGATCAAACGAACACGTCGGTAACAGTACTTCTAGGTCGATAAAATTATTTTTAAGCTATGCCATAAATGAGTACCACTACCAGAAGCAAGTGGAATTATGGCAACTCCATTACAAGAATGCTATTATGCGCATGGAAAATAATAGGGGATGTCGAACGGAGGAGATATATGTCGGATTTGAGTACCTAACTTAACATTGTATCTCGCAATATTGATACTGAAATTATTTTGACACATCCATTTTTGTATGAAAAGTTTAAAGCAATACATTTGTGATATTAAAAGAAATCTGTGAAAACATCATTTTATTTTTTTCTCGCCAGCCTTCGCATCAGGGATCTTACCGCTCTACCATGGAGGTCGTCCATTAAAATCAATACCGAACTAATGTTAACTTATTCAGCTGCCTTTTTGCCCAAAGCTTTTAAACTAGCATATTTAGATGAGGAATTTTATTTTGTGACGGAATCGAGAGAAAAAAGGTTTGATTCCTGTCGGCCATTGGCTTAACCGAGCAACTGTATCTACATAATAACACACGTGATCACCTAAAGTTCTTATTTAATATAATATTCCTCTATATCTTCGTATATCTAAATGCACGTTCATTCATTAAATGTCCAATCCGATTGCTCAAGCAACTTCATTTCTACATAAAAGCGACTTAAACATCGCTTAATACGATATACAGTCATCCTTTGCCAGTTATTAGGTACCTATATTAAGTAATACGAAATGGCCGATGTTAGTTCAGGATTCCGAATAACCTGTACCTTAAATAATTCCATAAAAGCATGATTCCATGCGTGCATTTTACAACGTCGTTTTTCTTATTTATGCATTTCGAGTTTAAGATAACTCGCTAACGTAATACTAACTTTTAAACGGTATTTGATGGGCTATAATAAACCAATGTAAAAACAGTCAATACCATCACAAACGCCATGTCCTCGTGAACAGCCAATAAAAAAGTCCTTAAACGCCTCTTACGTTTTAAAATAAATAAACTTACGCATTTCCCACATCAAACGAAAAACATACAGCAAAATAACATGAATTTAATTCGTCAATCAAAAGCGAATAAACCGTGATACACTAAATCAAATAAAATGTCTGAACATGTATTAAAATAAAGGTGGTGTTACTTAAGAGTCATAAAACTGAAACGCGTCGACAATCAAAATTCACCACGTTCAGTTTACGAGGTGTTTGACAGTGACCTAGAAATCTCAAATCTTTATTGTATTGTATTTTTAATTTTACGAGCTCATAAAACTTTGTTTTTTTTTTTTTATGACTATAACCTTATGTTTAAATATTTTACAAATACTACACTCATTGATGAGTAAGGATATTAAAATAATTTTATATGCGTCTTTTTTTAGCTCTCGATTCAAGAAATCGTACCGGAAAACGAGGCGGATTTTATTATGTATTTTAGTGCATTCACACATTAACTTATTTACTGCCTGCAATATTATACTACTAATATATTTTATTTGTCGGTGAGCACGTGAATCTTTATAGATATTTTAATGCTCTTTTAATTTATTTGCATTGGAACTGACCTACTGCAAGTTTATTTGAATATTTGCGTTTTTACAAGTGCCATTTTTTTTCGTTTTCGTTTTCAAATAGATGAATTTACATTTTTTATTACTGGGTTATACCTATGTGAAGGCAGGATTTCTTTTTTAATGGATTTTGTGAAAAATCTTTTATAAATAATATACCAATCGATAGGGCAACTCTTCAAGAGTACAAACATTTTTTTTGTTTGAAATTTACAACAAAATGGCGGCTGTAGAACATGATAAGTTATGTAGTATTTTAAAAAGATGTTCCGCGGCCGGACACATTACGCAGCCCTATCAGCATCTGGAACAATAATTTTTATTTTTTAATAATCTACATTCGTTTTGCTAGTGAAGTACACACGATCATACTTAGCAAAATGGCGACCGTTTAATCAAAAAGTTGCATTTTTCATTAAAAAAAATGACTTTAATTGTTTATAACTTTAAAAAAAAACGATCGCTAAAATCGTGCGTACTTCACTAGATAATCATATCAACAAGCTACAATTAAAATTTCAAGTCAATCGGATGAAAACTGAAAGAGTTTCGTTTCCCGCCGATTTCAAAAACACGGTTTCGAGATAAACGCATTTAAAGTTTCAAAACGTTACAGATAGCGTGTAGTCGATCGAGTAAACAGAAGCTCTCCTAGCATCGTTTACGAGAGAACGCGTCCTACACAGTGTATAATATTTGCTATATAGTTACAGCGCTATCTATACTTCAATTTAGAAGTCAATTTTGGATGATCGGTAAGTTAAATTAATTTACCAAGACAACAAAAAACCAAGCATCGCTGAAAAGGGCAAATTTTACGTTTTTCGAGCATCGGAGTTGCATCAGAAAATTAATTCTCAAAAATTGTCTGAGGTATATTAGTATTTGGACTTTTTTTATTTCAATTCTAAGGATGTTTTAGGATACTTTTAGCCAATAAAAAAAAAAATCGAAAAAAAATAAATTCACATTGGTAAAATAAAATTAAAAGGAGTACTTTGTTTACACCACTATTTAATATGTAAATATCAACATGTTTCGGAAGCAGAACTTCCCTCATTAGGATAAACATAGAAAAGTGTAGAGAAATAATAAACATATATAGTGGTGTGTAAAAAGCCTTTATTATTATTGTTATTAGGAATGACACCATAAAATTATTTTACATTGAGTGAAGAAATTTTGAAACTTTTAACTTTATTTATTTACATTTAAAACCCCTGCTAAACTACTTTCGTAGTTTGAAAGCACGTACATATTAACCACATGTTGGTATATATAAAGTGGTACATTTAAAAAGAAATGCTAGCGATACTTATTGTGATCTAAATTAAAAGGTGAAAGATTACATTTTTGATGATGCGAAACAGAGAAAATATGAGGATTCATTATAATCTATATACCCACATTTAGTAGGTATAAGAGTACATCAGAGCGCAATAGTATATTTAAGTGTATACAAAAAGGATAATTTAAAAAAAAAAATAAACGAAGTGGTGTTAAGATACGTTATTAAAATCTATTCAGATATACCATACATGAGTTAGAATAAAATTTAAAATTGAAATGTAATATTCAATTAGCAATACAAGATCAGTAGGCCATCAATATAACTCATATGTATTCAATAACCACTTTTTCTGATTATACTCGACTTTAGTGGTATAAAAATATAAATACTTTCTTTCTTCTTTCTTTGCGAATCTTATCAAACATATTTCTTCTGTAATTGGTAACTTCCCTTAACTAAGAAACTAAGGACAGTTATTAAATTAAATTAATAATAAATTAATTAAAAATTCCTCTGTAATCACCACTTTATTAATATATACATATCAACATGTTTCTCAAGCGATGCTTTCCTCATCAGGAATATACAGAATACTAATAATTCCTGATGAGGAAAGCATCGTCTTCGAAACATGTTGATATGTATATAGTAATAAAGTGGTGATTACAAAGTAATACTTAACTCATTTATTAATAATGACCCCACAAAGTGAATACCAATCTTTTGAAGAAATTATAAATCAATAACAAATGCTTTGTTTAAAAGCACTGTATTTAATATGTAAATATCTACATCTTTCAGGAGCAAAGATATTATTATAGTTATTAAAATTTATAGTGAACCACATAATATATTTTCAAGTATAATATATTTCGTAATGCGATATAGTAAGGTCAAACTAATCTCTTAATAGATACGAACCATATGTTTTTCTAAAAAAACAGGAATTTAAAAAACACATGAAAAGTCCTTTCAGACTCCACACAATCTCAGTACCAATATCTGAATTCCGATAAAAAACCTTTTCATACACAATGAACCAGGGAGAAACATTCTAAGATTTCCTCACAAAAGCTACCAGACCTTATTTTTTGGGGTAGCGAGGCACAAAAAAAGCCAATCTGTTTATACAGTGTATTTGTCTGAAGATATTTTGGAATAAGTACATATCTGTGTGCGCTTCGAACAACGCAAATAATATTCATCTCTGGCGGGAGGTTAAAATGTCAACCAACTCCTTTTAAATTTTTTGCGAAAAAATAACAATGTTTTTTTACAGTAAAATTCAATGAGGTATATATAATACCTAAATACAATATTTTATTATGTATGTGTAGATTGTGAAGTAGTAATAGTAACAATAAAGTGTAGATTAAATATTTAATACGTTATAGTGTTTCATGAACACCTCATAAGAGAATCTATATTTTTGTTGTAATTTTGTATTTGTTTTTTTATGAATTACTTAAAATTATAAAAAATAGGGGTAATATTTATGTATAATATAAATGCTACCTACTTTGTTTCCAATGATTGATTTGATGTTAGGAACAGGTACAGTTTTGAAAAAAAAAAAAAAAAAATTTTTTCATCCAGACCGAAACATTACGTTCGATTATATGTGTTGTTGTTTTCTCTGTTTCTTCTGTTGTTGTTGTGAATGAGATAGGCATTTTATGGCATAATTTAAAACACCTACTAACATCTACTCACTGCCTTCAAAATAATTTTTGACTCGAAATGAGCTTAAGTAGTAAGGTAAGTGGGTTTATTGACGGACCAAAGGTTCGTTTTTTTTTTTTAATTCCTTGTTAAATTAAATATCTCCATTATTTGTTTTTCTAAAACAGTGTAATTTCTCAAGGACAATCAGCATATAATGTTACGCAAAATATTTTTTTAATCATCAAGTTTAATATTTTTCTTTAAATCTAGTACCTATTTGGGTTGAGTTTTGCTTCCACCAACTTTCCGATAGATGACGTTGCTTGTCTGAGAATTTTCTACCGTAAATTTGAATTTTCAGGAACATGTAGTGCAGACGACCGTGTATGGCAGATACGAGTATGTTAGGTTACAATAATGTGACTAGGTAAATACCGCTTATTTTGAAATTCGATCTTTTAAAACCACTTAGTGAAAATTTCGATAGTCTTTCTTTTGAAAATAAATTTTATAAACCATCAAAATATTATAATACAAAAATTTCTAACTAAATTTTGCGATTTAACTGCGTATCTAACTAAACATAATATAACTTCTAAAGGATAATTCCCGATAAATGAGAACTTTTATTTTCGGATAACTTGATAACTTCGGGAACTTGATAGCTTTACCAACATAATGCAGATTTTTAAATCTAATAATTTTCAAATATATACTTCGCTTTATTAATATTGTCGTGCAGTTTATAAAGGCTGAAAAGCTGTGCCTACCTTCAGAAATACGAACCATAATTTTTTTGTTTTATAAAAACACAATTTTTTTGACAAAATGCATTTTTTACAATTTGGTAAGGAACTCATACGATAATTCGTTCAGAAGACCACAACAATGATCGGCAGATGATAATAATTCTTACCCGAATTTGAACACTTTCCATAACCATTATGGTCGTTATGGCGTGCATTTCTCTATAACCGTTGGTTAACGCCACTGGTAGGCAAGTATCTACTTTTAATAATTTTTACATGACATTTTTATTTTATTATTTAACTTTTTAATTTACTTTCAAGATAATTTATTTCAAAAATAATAATACAATACAAGGTTAAAATGATAAACCATGAGGTCTTACTTAGTTCTCTTCACTAGTGGGTACTGTGCAGAGGTGGATTACGTTTGGAATAAATAATGATGGTTTTAAACTAGGACGATTTAAAAATATATATATATATATATCTAAATACTTTTCATCCATTTTGTAAAGCCAGGTTTTTATTTGTTTTAAAAAATGAAATCATTTGAATGATCCGTTTGTTTTCTTTATTGTTGGTGGAAGTGAATTATAGCGCATTTGAGGTGATTTTTGACATAAACGGCGCTACAAAAAAATTCCAATTATTATTATTATTTTTATTATACGAGTAGAGCTAAGTGGATAAGTATTCATAGTTTATTTGTCCAAAAGCAACTTTAATAGCAGCGTACATAATATCATTCTAGAGAAAAAATTTAGAGTTTTTGAAACGTTTGATCAAAATATTCTTAGCCACTTCGATGAAAATATTCTTACCCATCTGTGTGAAACATTTGTTTAACAATAATGATATTTCGATATTCGAATATTAAAAGCGGCATTCGAATAATTTATGCAAATTTTTTATAACTAATTTATAAATCTTTATTTTTCGTGTTACAATGTTTTATTTTTTATAAATTTGTTAACCTCGATACAGACCTAATCTTGGTGAGTTTAAAAATTAAATTGTAAATAATAAATGGATACTTTGTATGTTTTGAACTGCGAAAAACTTCAAAATTTATTTTGTTGTCTTGTTGACTGTGGGAGCTCTTTGGATAGTCTTTAGAATACTTCTTTGAGTTTCAAATAATTATTTTGCATTATTTGAAGCGGCAGATCCTCATGCTAGTGTATATACAAAATTCTTGAAATATTTGTCAAATTCAATAATAATAGAAATAAATAACTCAACAGCGAAACAATTTTTTTTTTACTAAACTGTACCTGATAGGCTAAGGGGTTGAACTTTGACATCCCCTGTGTATTCGTCTTTTAGGGGAGCTTGTTTCGTGTGGTATCCGTTTGGTCGTCATTTTCAGGGAATAGCAAATTCCAAACATAGGTGGAACGCGCACAGATATTTCACCTATGGAAGGAGATTACTACATTGATCCTATCATATATGTATTACCTGTGCCATATATTTATAATAGAAGTATACTACTAGATGATGCAAAAATGGAAATGCGTCTATATATTAACAATATTATTATATTTTCAACCAAATCTAACTGTAAATAAAATTAAATGAAATTAAACGCCAACACTTTAAAATTTTCCAAGTATTTTCAAAAGGACACAAACAATATTTTCTGCTATTATTAAGTAACGGTTTTGTGACGCATTCATTAAAAAAAGGGTTGTTTTTTCATTTGATCTACCTTCTGCTGCTGTATACAATAAATAAATAGACTAGTTGAAAATTTATTGGAAATTGATATCAACTGGGATAATTTCGAAATATCGTCTTATAAAAAGTTTTCCCACTCATTTTTATTCATGCCGCAAGTATTTAAGTAGTTCTATAAAACAGATTTGTGTAATACAGTTCTCAATGTTAAATTTTCAAATCAACTAAAGGTATCGGATTCATGACTTCTACGGATTTTCTCCAATGTGAAATGTAGGTAGGGAATATCAAATATGATTACAGAAGATCTTCGCAGCTTTGATTGTACCAAACGGAATATGCTACTTATTTGAAACATTTCACAAACCGGAACGTAATGGGATTCATGAACCGGCGCAACGTTCCGGTTGAATCCGAGTAGTGACTTCTCCTCGATCTGTGTTGCTGGTGTTGCGACATCCACATAGAAATATGTTCCGTAAAACTTCGCGGGAGACTGGGAACACGGAGCTGCCTCACGTACAGTTTGAAGTATTGTTATCAAAGTATATCAGATACATTCTGTCCGTCGAAGCGGCAGCATTCGTAATATAAAAGTATGATTTCTTTCGTAAAATAATATTCGCATAAGGAAATATTCCATGTGCGTTTCGGCAATAAGCCACCCGTCGAATACAACGAAAATAACCGATTTTATCGAAGGTATGCGATGAAATTGAGGCATGTCTTGAATAATTTGAAAACATTTGTATTTGTATTTTTTTTGTGTTTTTTACAAAACTCGATATCCACGTACACTGAACATTAAATGGATACGTGATAAAAATAAATGTACACCCGTAATATTTTTTTTACAGAAGCTATTTCGTTTTATTGTTTATTTGATTTTTTATAAATAAGAGCAAATTATACAAAAACTGCAATAAATTATAAAAATTTATCACCTCTAAGTGAAGATCAAGATATTAATTTTAAAGCGCCCTTGATGTGATTTTTCCACGAAAACGGCGCTATAGAAGTAATCCAATTATTATTATTATTATTAATTCTCAGGAATTATCGCCTGTAATAAAAAAATGCTAACAGAGTTCAGATTTACTGGATGATGATGAGCAAATGAATATAAGATTTACCTCAACCGGTGACATAGAAACCATTTTTATTTTTGTGTATGATATATAAATACACAAAAATAAATTGTTTAATTTTATGAAATTCTGAAGCACAATCTTACTGATTTTTATTCAATCTATGTATTATATATATACAATGGCATGAGAAGGTTCAACCGAGTGAGTATTTTTCTCTTATTTGTATGAACAATCTTTTTTAAAGGTCAGGAGGGTACTTGCCTGGGGGTATTGGAGTTAAACAATATGCCATTGTCTCTATCCTAGCGATAACGTATTTTAAAATGGAAACAAAAATTCTTCAATAAACGCAAACTCGCTTAGTGACATCATTTAAAATTAAATGGTACCATTTCATTTTATTTATTAATCAATTTAAAAATTGCGCCTTGATTTTTTCTTGATTTTGTTTGAATTTCTAGTTTGTAATTAAAATATACCAAGTAATTATTATTCGTTTAAAAAAAAAATAATTACGTTGTTATCTAATTTTTTTAATTTCTCTCACGATTTATTGTTATTTTTGTCAAATGTTTATGATTTTGTCTGTCATTATTTTTCAGTATTCATTGTATCCCAACGTACTAATCATCAGTTTCGAAACATGTAGATATTTATTAATATGTTGGTTTCAATAAAATATTTTTTTTAGGAATTATTTAATTTATCAAATCTGATGTGCATAATAACTATGTATACATAAGTATAATAACTAGGTATTTATTTCCAAGAATGACAGCTTTTTCGTTATTTTGGTGCACTATCGAAAAATATGACACTAATGTTTAGATTAAAATAAAATAAGGTAAATAAAATACACGTGAATTTCTTATGCCGACACCTACCAACTGTTTTTAACCTAGAATTATCTATTTATTTATTTCTATTTAACTAAATGTATAAAAAAATGTTAATTTACTTTATTTCTTATTATTTTAACACATGTACACGATATCTTGTTTGAACGTGTTTATTTACTATCTATAGTGTTAACACCTATTAAAAACTTTTTACGCTTTTTGAGGTCACTTAATAAATATTTTCCAGTTCTAAAAAATATAAATATTTTGAACAAATACCAACTCTTCTTATGCCACCA